>JBAMAX010000018.1:0-33641 GCA_037043745.1 Chymomyza amoena
TTTAAGAGAATTCAAAAAGTTACGGAGGAGGACGTCTGCCGGGCTCACTAGCTGCGTATATAGTATAATAACAACAAAGTAGTCAATCTTTCGGTTTGTGTGGAACACTCGTAAGATGACTTTAGAAATTTTACTGCCCTGAGTCTTGCTACACTCGATTCATCTTTATATTAAGGGCCACCTGTGGGATGGAATCTAGGAATCCAATTGGCTGCACCAAAAGCCCATAATAAAAGTCCAAATTATTCTAAAAATGACAAATCACATTGGCATTGCGAATTTTTCTTTCAAGCTTACTCAGTTCTTATGGGGGAAAAGCTGCTCGACACAAGCTGGGATCATCCTGTGCTCTTTGTTAATCCTACTTAAGCAGTGGTAATGGGGTATGGAGGAAAGATATGTTGTTTGGAGGAACTGCCTTAAGCACCATATCCTTGGTATCCCTCTCCTTTTTAAGATTCGATAAAAAGAAACACATGCGCTTATTGCTATGTAAGCCTTACAAGTATGGTTCGTGAAGTACCTTGTTAGCATCCGTTGACTTAACATTAGATGAGCTATTATGCTAAATATGTGTGACATGATCAAAGAAAATGCATTGCAATTCGAATTTCAACCTATCTGGCGTAAGAAATAAATATTTATTATCTTTAAGCAACTCGCTCACTTCCCCCCCCCCTCCAACTTAAGACAACAAAATCTCATTAAAATTGCTTAACTAGCTAACTGAAGTACCTACACTAAATTTGCTTAATTAAAAGCATTGGATTACTAGACCTTATATAACAATAACAAGGATTAAGCTCAATGTAGCAACAACAAGTGCAACAGTAACAACAACAATAACATCGACAAAAGTAACAACAACAAATTTTGCATAATAATGGCGGAGGCCAAGCGCTCTTAATGCTCAGGGGCAAATGCTAACCAATCCGAATGTCTGCAGCTGTTTGATTCTTTTTCGCGCTCTTTGAATACTTAATACTCCGAGGAGTAAAGGAGTATACTGAGCTTACCCAAATGCATGTTGCTGACTTCTTATACCGAAATTTATTTATAGAGTATGTATAAGAAAGGAAGTCTACTGAATTGAACGACTTTTCTTTTGGCAAAACATTAAGTTTCTTGGAATATTTTTTGAAGATTTTGTTCTTAAATTGCAACGATCTACTCATAGGACATGAGTCACACAGTCCTGACAAACTTACTAAGGGTATATCCAAGTCGTTTAGGTCCATTTTGTTTTTCTCTTTCACTGCTGTAGCTTTGTAATCCACACAGAATGGCATATACTTAGTTATATATTAGTATACAATGTGGCATGAAGGACACCGGCAGCTAAACAACATAATTAAAAATGTTGTCGCGTCGTGTAGTCCAACGCCCACCTGCTGTGCGCCACACCCAACAGTGGCCTGCATAGCAACGCCCTCATTTGCAACTTGCCACAAAGAAATTGCAACAAGTCCTATCCGCTTGACACAGTCGGAACGTTCTTAATTTATAATTTAAAGCAGACCAAGAGGCGCGACCATTTCAGACATTCCAGCTGCACTTTAATTATTTAGTTCGGACTAGACGAGACTAGGACAAACCAGTGAAAAGAGAGAGGTCTAGTTTACTCTTAAATTATTTGCCCCAAAAATTTATTTAAGGTGTGACCATGTCACAACAAAAACAAAAGTAATGTATTTCACTTTTCTTTGGCTTCTGACGTTATTTAACTGGCCGAAAACTTTCGGCTTCGGTACGTTTTGTGTTTGTGTTTGAAACATGGCCCAGAGCTCTGGCACAAGGCTCAAACTGGCCCAATTGTGTTGTTGACATGAAGCTGGGTCTTTTCATGCCCTTAACTTGGCAAACGAAAGGCCAAAGCAAATCTGTCCATCGAAAGTTCTCAGCCATGAAAGGAAAACTTAGCAGTGACTTTTATAGTAGCTCTTTGCACACCACGTTGAATGTTTTTAACATCGCTGGAATTTTTTGAAGACAACAAAAAATTTGTATTTTACAAATATACTGAGATACCACTGTATAATTTTTTTAATCTTTATATAGAGGTGTCACAAAAATGTCCGCAAAGCTGCCAACTGCGTTTTTTCCTTGCGACTGCCAATTTGTCATTCACTGGCAGCGTCTAAGTTTTCGGTTCCTTTTCGTATGTAAATATGAGTTAAGTGAAAACAGGCTATAAGTTTGTCTGTCTGGCTTACAGTAGTAGTACTGTTAGCTTTATTTGTTGCCAATGCTGGGCTACAAAATGGCTGCCTTGTCGCCATTGCTGTGCAGATTTATGTGACTCGCGTCGCACATAAAGTTTAGTCAGAACAAGTTGAACATACGCAACGTATTTCCCAAAAGTTAAATATACCATTATATCATATACTCCTACTATATACTATACAAACACATACACACATAAAAACACTCGCATCTCTGTGTGTGTGTGTGTGTGTGTGCATATGCACACATTCATTATAATAAAGAATCGTCTCTAACTCTGGTTTAATATTTCACAGCCACCATTTTGGCTTATAATTACTTTTGTTTTTTAATAATCAAGCTTGACCCAAAACACACACAAAAAAGGACACACACTCACACACACACACTTGCATAAGCTCAGTGTGTGGCAAGCTAATGAGTGGAGCAGCCAACGTTGCGTATGCGTAATACCGCAGTTGGTATAAAATAAACTCACAATTGGAAAATAAAAGAAATATTTAGTACGTAATATATATGATATTTTGAATAAAAGTTTTTATTAATATTAATTTTGCACTCAAAACTAATAAAATATATACAGCGCTGATGTGAGTGGGCGTGTATAAGTAAATGATGCACATATAGGGTAATTTTTTCAGCTTTTGGATTTTTAGGAGAACAAAGACGAATCAGTTTTTTTTTCATTTTATATAAGCTAAATAGTGGAAAGCCTTTTTTTTTTGAATATGAGAACAAGTTTATTTTTAGAAATAGTGGCAATAATAGTAGGTTTATAAAAAATTAAAAAAAATTTTCGTATGGTAGTTTATCAACATCGAAGAAAAATTTGATAAAAATTAAAAATTTTAATTTTTTTTTAAATCTAAAAATTTATAATTCTAATTCGTTTCCTTATAAATATATCGAAATTTGGCATTCAAGTTTTTTAGAATTCTCAAGCTCTTTACTAAATTTGATCAAAGTCGGTTGACTACGTAATACAATATAACACTCACAGTATTGCAGAAGTCGCAAAAGATTCATACATTCAATTTGTTGCATTTTTGGAATTAAGAGAATGTTCTTGAAAATCGATATTTGATTTGAAAATCGATATTAATAACGGCTACGAATTAAGTGATCGTTACAAAGATCGACGATACAAAAATCGAGCTGTTTTTGAAATTTTGTTTTCTAAAATCAACAATGGTTTGTCCGCATTATGTTTATGTCTTGTTCACCTTCGACATTTTCGAATAATAATCCAGATTAAATTCCAAATAGGCACCTTTCAACGGCTATATTGTTTTTAGCATAATCCTCTCTTCTGATTCTGGGACCAAATACGGTAATTTTTAGCATAAAATAAACTTAATTTTTTTTTTTTCTCAGATATTTATTATTGGCAATCAACCCATGATTCTATAGGTTATAATCCAACATTTATAATAAAAAAAAGTAAGTCACTATACACTCAATATAACTTTCTTGTGTGGTATGGCTTAGATTACTCTATATACATAATATTTAAAAAAAAAATGGCGTACGTAAAGTCGGGGTCGGACGACTTTAGGATACCTTGTACCACTAGCTTGTAATAAAGTCCGATTTCTTCACAAAAAACCTAAAACAGAAGAATTTTTAAGTAAAAATTTTTTTTTTAACCGATCTGTCCTATGGGAGCTATATGATATAGTCAACCGATTTCAATAAAATTTGACACAGTGCTTAAATACCTTAAAAAAGATCTGAATGCCAAATTTATTTCAAATATCTTTACAAACAAACAAAACACATCGAATTTTGTATAAAAAACGTGTTTTTGGACCGATTGGTCCTATGGGAGCTATATGATCTAGTCAAACGATTTGGATTAAATTTAGTACAATGCTTAGGAACTATAAAAAACTCACGAATGTCAAATTTGGTCCCAATATCTTAACAAACAAACGAAACACAACAAATTTTGTTAAAAAATCGATTTTTTGGAAGATCGGACCTATGGGAGCTATATGATATAGTCAACCGCTTTTGTTCAAATTTGGCACATTGCTTAAGTGCTCTAAAAAATTTCCAAACGCCAAATCTGGTTACGATATCTTTATTAAAAAACGAAATATATCGAATTTTTCTTTAAAAAAGTTTTTTTAGCCGATCGGTCCTATGGGAGCTATATGATATAGACAACCGATTTCGATCAAATTTGGTACAGTGATTGGTAACTATAAAAAACTTTCGAATACCAAATTTGGTTACGATATCTTCATAAACAAACGAATTATTCATCTAAAACTTATTTTTTGTCGAGGTCGTCTCAAACACCCCCATGGAAGCTATATAATTTATCCCCGATATCAAAAAAATAAAATAAATTTTGCCTCCTATGGAATAATATGGGATCTAATGTGAAAGTTTGGTAACTCTAGCTCTTACCATCTCTGAGATCTAGGCGTTCACAAGGAGACGGACGGACAGACGGACAGACGGACATGGGTATATCGACTTCTCTATTCACCCTGATCATATTTTAGGTAACTTTGGGGGTGTCTCCAACGTCTCCTTCTATATGTTACATACATTTTCGGCTTGCACAAACTTAATATACCCTTGGTACCACACGGTACAGGGTATAAAAAAGTAAGTCACTATACACTCAATATAACTTTTTGTGTGGTATGGCTGAGATTACTCTATATACATAATATTTAAAAAAAAAAAGCCAAGTGAAGTCACATGCAAGTGAGTTCGGATGGTTCCTTAAGCGATCAGTGTAACGGTCGCTAAGTTTATTGAACACATCGCCCACATATGGAATGCCTAGATCCTTGTGAAGGTTTCGATTTCGGATATACCACGAGGCATCGGCAATTTTGCGCAAAGTTTTATTTTGTAAAATTTGAATTTTTGTAATATTTGACTTGGAAGCTGTTCCCTAAACTTGAATGCCATAATACCAAACTGTCATTATTAGGCTCTTATATAGAATATTTTTATTTTCCAAGGATAGCTTGCTATTATTACCAAGTAGCCATTCCGTTTTGCCAAGTTTGGTTCTACACCTTGCTGTTATTATTTTAATGTGTTCTCTCCAACACAATTTTTTGTCGAGGTGAATTCCGAGATACCGGTGCGATGTTTTAATTGGAATTGACTTTTTTTTTCATTCATAATTTTCGTAAGTCTGTCCATTATTCAATCACAATGCAAACAGACAAAAATGCTTTGTCAAGATTCAAGCAGCAAAAAAGTCACCCTATATTTACATATGTTGTGTTTATTTGGCAGCTAAACTCAAATGCCATTTTAAATAAATAAAACTTTTCTAAACTTTTAGCCAAAACAACTAAAACTTTTGCTGCTCAGTTGGACTTTTGTTTATAAAAATGGGTTTAATCTCTAAAGAAATACCACAATAAATTCTTTAAGTGGAAATATATTGAATTTTTCAAAATAATTTATTTGCTTTGATCGGAATGTGACGATGAATTTCATTAAAATTTTACTGATTGAGCAAACAATGAAATATGCAATATTTATTGAATATTGTTGGATAATGGAATATTCAGCCATGCACTGGAAAAAAAATTAGGTCAACAAACCTAACTGGGGAGGAACATTAAACTTAATTCTAGATTCCTTCATTTACAAAATTATTCGCTGTATTTTATATCAAATATAAAATTTCAAAAATTGTAACAAATTAATGTACTTATATCATAATAAAATAATGTGATGGTTTAGCTCATTCGAGTAAAGCCCAATAATTACATAATTTTTTGAATGTCCTTTAAAATATCTTTAAATAATTGAACTTTCTAAAATCAATCTTTATTGGACAAATGACTACACTAAAAAAATAAGTTAAGTCAATACTTTTGTCAGACAAAATAATTGTTATGTGAGCTAATAATAATTTCATTAGCCTCTTCTTCAGACTCTCCCATCTTCATTGAGACTTTGGTTAATTTAATATTTATTTGCTTATTACTTAATTATAATATTGTATTCGTGTACCAAAATACAACTAATAAAACACTGTCAAGAAAACGCTTTTGACGCTACATTTTTAACATTCCACAGGAAAAACCAATCTTATGGTCTAACATAAATAACAATAAATAGCAGAATAAATAAAATATGTAACTTAGATACTAAGTTGTAACCATATGAGTAAAGCACTGACTAGTAAATAATGTTTAAAGCAGTTAAGAATTATAAGTTGGAAAAATAGAAAAACTTTGTTTTTCTTAACTTAGACCAATTTTGCACTCAAAAAATGTGTGCAGAGCTTAATTTTTGGAATTAACAATTGGCATTTGCGAATTTTATTGAATTGCCAGCCAATTTTTGGGCTTATAAGCTAAATTAACCAAAAAATCAGTTGTGCTTAGCAGTTTTGCTAAAAACATGTCATAAAAAACATCGCTCGTTTCGATTATTTTGGTATAAAGTTTATGGGGTTTCAGGCAATATAAGGCTAACATTGACATTTTTTCTTTTACCATAACCAAGCAAATATGTTTTGCATCATAAATATTAATACATATGTATGAATTGTAATTTGCAAACACATTTTTTAACTTATGTGCATTCGGTTAAAAAATGTAATTAAATTAAAAAAAATATAAACGTACTTACTTAATAGCGCTTATCGACGTTTGGATACACTGCATGCAATTTTCCAGAAAGCTTTGCGCTGAGTTTTTTAAAAATAAATATTTTTTTTATTAAGTCAATATTAGGCTTAGGTTTATTAGGCTCACATGAATTTGTATGCTCTTTATTTATGGAATACTAGTGAGTCCGGCAGATGTTGTCCTGCCCAATCTTTGAATACTCCTAAAGTGAATAAACATCGTAAGATCCTCTAACGAGCTTAACTGATAAAATATAAGACTTTTAGATTAGTTTGCAGCTCGATTCAAACTTGCACCATTATTAGTCGAATGTCCCGCTTCATGTTTCTGTCTTAACCGAATTCTTTCACGTTCCTGGGCAGTACGATTAGAATGATAATTAATTTGATTCGTTGCATTTTTTTTTAATTGAAATACATCATGTATTAATCGAATAGGCGACGGCATTCCCAATTGTCCTAATGCTTTATTAACCATCGCCAAGCATAGATCTTCAATATGAATTAAAGCTTCATTGTAAACTTCCGGCGTAAATCCAATCACTGGTTTACGTTTTGCTTGACGTACTCGAAACAAAATATCTTCTAATAAATAATCTTTACATTTTATCTACAATTCAGGTGGATTTAATTGAAAATATGTTGCCAAAATGATCGCAAATAGAACACGTATTTAATATACGTAAAGCAGCATCTGCTAAAGTTTGATCCCAGTCCAAAGCATTTTCCAACAAATTCAATTTTTGACATGTCTCTCAATACGTTGCACATAATACGCCTTTCACTGTTCTCAATGATTGAAATGATGTTAGACCTCGAACTTTGATTAAAAACAATACCAGTTTTTGTATATATGGCAATAAACACACAAAAACCGATACTCACAATGCGTAAATCTCATGAACCAATACACACAAACACATCAAAATATGCTTAAAACCTCCAAATTTGCAACTTCTAACACACGCAAAAATAAGATTTAAAATTCATCGAAGCGTTCATGAGAACATCCGTAACACGTGAAACATAAGTTTCTTTTATATATCGAAGTGTAACCAAATTCAGACCGCTCGCGCAGCTGACGCACGGGCATCAGCTGTCTGTAAGTTAGCCAAATGACAGTTTAGAGTATTGTTTACAAGCGCACAAAAGCATTTTGCCGTGAGTAAACGCCAAAAAAAAAATCAGTAATGGATTTCAAACGTAATAGTGTAGTTGCATTATATTTAGCTGGAAAATCACAACCAGCGATTGTTCGTGAGCTCGAACACCTTAAAGTAAATAAAGTTTTCGTTTATCGCACCATAACTCGTTACAATGATACTAGTAGCATCGAAAAACGTCATGGAGGTGGTCATCAAAAGACTGCAACGTCACGTGAGATGGTTCAAAAAGTGAAGAAGCGACTTGAGCGAAATCCCCGACGAAGTGCCAATCAAATGGCGAAAGAACTGAAAATATCTGACCGGAGCATCCGTCGCATACTGAAAAATGATCTCAAGGTCAAGCCTTACAAGATCCAAAAGGCACATGATCTCACACCGAAGCAGCAACAAGTCAGACTTGAGAGAGCGAAGGAGTTGCTTCGCTTGGCCGAAAGCGGTCAATTGCCGAACATTGTGTTTTCTGACGAGAAAATTTTTACAATTGAGCAATTCGTAAACTCTCAAAACGATAGGGTTTACTTGAGGCACCGTTCATACGAGAATTTGGCCACCAGGAGGCAGCACCCGCCACAGATAATGGTTTGGGCCGCTGTAACCGCAGATGGGCGCTCTCCAATCGTTTTCATCGAGCCTGGCGTCAAGGTTAATGCGCAATATTATCGGGAAAGTATTCTGGAGGTTGCTTTGAAGCCGTGGGCAGACAAACATTTCGGTGGCAGACCATGGACGTTTCAACAGGACTCGGCACCGTCTCACAAAGCTCGAGTGAACCAAGAATGGCTGAAAAACAACGTTCCGAACTTCATAACGTCCACACAATGGCTGTCGAATTCACCAGACGCGAATCCGATGGATTATTCTCTTGGGCCATTTTGGAGAGCAAGGTCCGAACTAAAAGATGCAACAGTTTCGAGGCGCTGAAAAAGCCATTGTCCACGAGTGGGGCCAAAATACCTGCAAGTCACATTCGGGCAGCTTGCGATTCATTTTTGGACCGTCTCAAGGCCATAGTGAAGGCAAAAGGTGGCCATATTGAGCGAAAGTAAATTGTTTCTAAATTTCGTATTATTTTTACACATTTTGTACCTTGAATTGAGTAAAGGTACTTTCCAAAATGAATATATGGCCTTTTTAATTGGTTACACTTCGAGTGTCGGACCCGTAAATGGTAGTTTTATATTATATAAATATAAGAATCCTTGATATTGGCATAAATAAGCAATTTTTAACTAATCTACGATATCTGTGGCTTTTCCGGTTTCTGATATTTAGATGGTATAAGCTGTAGTACCCTTGTACCTAGAGAGTATAGGGCATTCATTTAACCAATCAATTTCATTTAACATAAAACGAAACTTGCAACTTTAAATAAAACGTATGAATAACAATTTTATGATTATGTAAGAATCATTTAAATTAATTTTTTATTTGGTCGTTTATTTCGATAAAAATTCATTTGTCGAATGCAATTTATGTCACAAGTTTTATGTTGCATTCAGCGTGTTCAATGCGGCGTATGCGCAATTTACTACACACAAACCGTATAATTTGTAACAGCGGTAACAGTTATTTACATACGCCAATAAAAATAAAAAAAAAACATAAATAAAAATAATAAAAAAAAGAAATTTACACATACATGCAAACACTTAATAAAATACATACTACTACTACTACTATTATATGAATTTTTTGGCAAATTTATGTGCCAAAAAGTGAGCAAGTAAACGCTACAAAAAATAAACTCCTGCACACAGATATAGTATTTATAAGGATATTTTTTAACCCATTGCTGCCTATAAAATGCGCATAAATTCAAATTTACGCATGGTTATAAAATGGCGGCTTTATTTTTATTTTACGCTTTTAGCATTTGATGTCCAAAGGCGCTGAGCATAAAATATTTAAACAGAAAATAAAAAAAAAATATATTTTAAAATGTTAAAAAAAAAAAACTGCAGCAGAGTCGATGATTAATGAGCGTACATTTTAATAGTTAGTCTCCGGCTGCATTTTCCGCGCATTTCCACATGATTGCACTTAATACATGCAATATATATACCCATACCCATACCCATACCCATACCCATACATACACATATAGTATATTTGTCACCAAAAGTTTTTGTTTTATTTTTTTTCGCACATTTATTGCGCCAAAAACAAAAAAAAAACTACGCCGCTTTTCCGTGCCCATAGTAAACGGTACAGGTTCCATTTGGTTCTCTCTCCAAAAGTTCCATTACTAGAGAGGAGGACTACGGCGTTGCAACGTCTGCTTGATTTATTACTTCAATTGTGTATACGGAGAAAAATTCAGTGTTGAAAAACGCCGCAAATTCTCATTGCAGTCAACATTTTTGGATTGTACAATGGCACCATGGTTTGAAAATTGATGTGCATTCTTCACAAAATTGAGTTCAATAGTTTAAAAAAATGTTGTAAAATGCATTTTTTATTTGTCAGTTTATTTGAAATATATTTATTAAGTTTAAAATATATTATTTATTTTTTAAAATAGATTAAAAAAATTATACTTGGTTGATACCAAAAAAAAAAGAATATTTTAAAAATATAATTTCTCATATCTTATTTTGGTGTGTGCTAAAAAATATATTAAAGAAATTAAAAATTATTTATTTTAAATCAATAAATAAATTACTAGTGGCTTTAAGAAACTTAAAAAATAACACCTGAAGCATAAGGTTTAAGTGAAAAGAAAACATTAAAAATAAAAAATTGCATTGCTTTCAGGACAAAGCTATGAATAAATTTTCTTGGTAATCAGTATATAAAAATATTATTAAAAAATGAATACAATCCTAATTAGAATAGAACAAAAAATATAATCCATAAAATATTAAAATATGTTATGAAAAAAGGATCATCATATCGGTGTCGTCTTTTGCTGTCATACAGTCTGTTAAGTAAGAGCGTGTACGGCATTATCCGCAGTTGGTAAGGAGTAGATCTCTAAATATTCGGCTACGAGTAGACATAACCTTTGTCTTTGACGCACTAGTAAAAAGTTCGATTGGAAGTCAAAACTTTGTCAGATAAGTTCGTTAAGCAGAATGAGTACTGCATATGCAGAACGCTTCGAGGAAGTTTTTCTCTGCACCCATCCAAAAGGACCCCAAATGTCCTAAGCTGCGACGGCAAAATATTTGAAAAAATCGAAGACTTTTGTCCAGAAGTGGGTGCAACGCTACAAGGAGTCGAAAAACGTCGATGACCTTCCCGATTCTGGCTCAACAGGAAACGTGATTAAGAAGGATGAAAAAATGATGTTGAGTTTGTTTTCACGGAATCCTGGCTTAAGTTTGCGTGTAGGGCAAGCAAAATTGAAAAAAAAGGTGAAGATATATCGCACATAACGATTCGAAATTATTTGCAAGCAAATAATTTGAAATGGCGAGGCACATTGAAGAAACCACTGTTGTCCAAAAAACACGCTGCAAAACGACTGGCTTGGGCAACAGAAAACATTGATCGCGATTGGAGCACAGTACTTTTCTCCGACGAATCTTCTGTTTGGGGTTATTCTATCATACCACGGGCCTGATCTTTGTCTTCAAGTAATTTTGTCCAGCGCACCGTTAAACACCCTATAAAATTTCATCTTTGGGGATGCTTCTCAAAAAAGGGTTTCGGCACTTTGCATCTCTGCACAGAGAACCTGAATGCTCCCAGGATGGTCGAAATTTATCGAAAAGCTTTATTACCGACTGCCAAAAGTCAATTTATCAACAAAAAAGAAGTTTGGATTCTGCAGGAAGATAATGACCCCAAACTCCGCAGTCGTCTCTGTACCGACTGGAAGCGCGAAAAAGGCATCGTCACCTTGGATTGGCCTGCTACAGTCCACTGATGCAAATCCCATCGAAAACTTCTGGGCCTTCATCAAGCAAAATCTCTCGAGGAAGACTCACATTTACTTTGAAACACCTTTTCCGAGAAATTCGACGCATTTGGAGAGCGCTTCCCGTCGAATATGCTGAAAATTTGGTGGAAAATATGCCGCGGAGATCCCAGGTGATTATTGACGCTGGTGGTGACTGGACATGTTATTGATATAATTGCGTCATGCTTCGGAACATGTAGAATAAATTGATTTAAAGAAACTTTGTTTAAATCAATTTTTTGATAAGTTATGCCATACACGCTCTTACTTAACAGACTGTATGTCTGAAGAAAGCCGTGAGGTGGCGGGTTTAGAATACTATCCACTTCAATGTTCCCCTGCTTGTCGTAAGAGGCGACTAAATGGGGATCGTCAGGAAATGGGTGCACGTAGTGATGTTTTAATTTCTTGACAACGAAAATCTCGGTCACATTGTGCCACATGGCAGATGAGACGCGGATGTCATTTACAAGAAGTGTCTGAAGTGACATGGCGGAAATGGGTGAATGAAGGCATGGAGTGATGCTTTAAGACAGCACATTCGTTTGGAGAGTGGATGCTGATAGGCAAATGATTGAAACACGGTTGGTCATTTACAAGAGGTGTCAGATGATGGGCCACGAGTTCCCGGGCATTTGATGCCATAATTGGCGGAGTTCCTCAAGTCCTAGTCTGTCGGGATCAAATGGGGAGGGCAAACCGAGTCCTTAATTCGGTACCATGGGTTGAGTACACGTCCAAGCGTACTCATTGCGGTAGGACCCTTTGTGGGAGTATCGTGGTGGCTGTGGTTGAAACCTACATCGCGGGTAGAGTCAACTTGGCTCGGCGTGGTGTTGCGATCTTAACCGGGTGCTGTTAGCAATAAAGCAGAAGGGATGATAGATACATCTCGCCTCTACCCAAGGGGAAATGCATGCCCGACAGCATGCTTTCAATTTAGTACCAATGAAATTTCAGTTTCGTCTGATTTCTCTGAGGGGCGTCCATGGAAGCCAGTTTTTGTTCGAAGAAATCACTTCTGAGTTCCCTCAGGAGGTTACGTAGCTGTCTTGCCGCTCGGTTCCACAAAATTCGGTCCCAAGAATCATGAGATCGAATTGCTCTTCTTCGGAGGCACCTCTTTCTTCTGATTAGCTCTTTAGCCTCCTTCGTGAGTACAATGCCATAAATAATAGGACGTGACACGGGATTAGGCGGCGTTGAAGCAGTAGCAGCTTTATATATATTTGCAGTTAGAAAATTAACTGCGTTCTCAATGTCTTCACCAGAGTTCAAAGTACAATTTAATTGAATAAAGGATTCAATATGTTGTCTGAACGCCATGATGTTAGTACGGTTGGTGATTAGCCGAGAGCTTGGACTGACATTAGAACCATCTATTTGCAACTTAACAACAAGGGCTATATGGTCAGAGTCTAAGTCCCAGTTTTGGCAATTAGTTGCTTGAGAATCCGGTACCCATCGTATAGAGCGAAATCATTGCAACTAGGTGTGTGACTGGACAGATATGGGTATCTAGTTGGTGATCCTGTAGCAAGAATATTAGGTCCTCTAACTGTAATGGCTTCGCCCAGCTGTCGGCCCCTGGGTGAGTTGCATGTATCACCCCACAGCCAGTCTCCACCCACCAAATACGTTTTGCCGCAAGAAGCGAGTATGTCACTGAAGTGCCTTTCTTCAATTCTATTCCTCGGTGGACAGTATATGGCGCTAAATTCCATGTCTCCCAAGCCTGTGGCAACTTTAATTGAAGATATTTGTATGGTTTACGTTTCAAAAAATCTTTTTGGAAAATGGCGAAGAGAACTCCTCGAAAGTTATTTTAATTTCTCAACCTCTAGCCCAAAGTTAAATAAGAAGTAAAGAACTTTTATTTTTGTATTTTAATGAAGACTCTAAAATTTAACCAATTTAAATAATAGTTTAAATCATTACTGTTACATCTTTACATTCTTGGGAGCGTTTTTTTTTTATGTTCATTATCCAGGAAGAGCATTTTGTAAGTAATTCTTACATTCAGAAATCTCTTCGAATCTCCCAAATTAAATTTTCAGTTTATTTTTTTATAAAATCGTATTGGTCAAAGGTTCCTTTTGGCTACAAGCTGCAAATTACTTTTTAGATTTTTGTTTGCTATTGTTTTGCCTATGCTTATTCAGCCTTGTCCCACTGTGCACTTATTTGTTGAGGGCGGTGTGAACTTGTTTGCGGCTCCCTAGAGGAGCCCGCTACGCATGTTGATGCCCTCAAATACCACTCCAGCTGGAATGGATGCATAAGGTGTATGGGTCACTTTTTGGCACGTAAATCACACAAATGTCGCCAATGGCCAAACAAAAACTGTAGCATACTTTTGCGCGCAATCAAACGCAATAGACCAAGTTTTATTTATCATCGGCATCGGTATATGGAGGAGTTGCGTGTGTGTGAGTACTGCAATTTGTAAGACTCGTTTATTGTTGGGATATTTTTGGCATGCCATTTCTCAAGGCGGGCTTATCGGGTAACCCAACCCGAACGACTCTTAAGCATATCGTGCATTTAATTACCGGTTTCAGCTAATATTTAAGCTTGGAGCTGTGCCGAAACCATGGCATGTCCAGGCATGGCCGCCATCAAGTGGATACTGCTGCTGACCGTTGGCACCAAAGCTCGATGAACACGAGAACCCATTGACCGAATTTCTTTGTCGTTTTCGTTGCTGATGTTGTTATTGTTATTGTTGTTTTTCGTTGAAAACCCTGCCACCCCTGTTTTTAATATATTTTTGCAATTTAATGCGCGGCAAGCACTTCACTTTAATACGATGGCGATGATGATGATGACGATGCAGCAGGACGCGGTAGAGGAGCCGCAGGGATAAGGTTTCGACCTCGCACACCATGCAGTGACACATATTTAAGTCATTGCACTCGCTCAATGGCCAGCCAAGCGGCAATTGGCTGCAGCTCATGTATGAGCATGTGTGTGTAAGAGAGGATTGGCCAAAAAAAAAAAAAATGAGAAGCAGCTCACTTTGCGTTCAAGTCATGATTTTAATTCACTTGCGTGACTGTGTGAGTATCTGTGTGTGTCTTGTGCTGGTGTGTGTATAAATTTGCTAGTCAGGCTGCCAACTTGCCAGCCAGGAAGCCATTCAGTCAACCAGCCGTGCGTCTTCATCGTCTACGTCACGTGGTTTCGTCAGTTTCAGTTGCCTTCAGTTGCATGTTCATTACTTCCGTCCGCCTGTCTGCAAAATTATTTTAATTATGCAGCTCCAATGACGATGACGCCGACGACGACGACGACGACGTCGAGGGCATACAAGTCGAGTATGATGAGTAGCAGTCTGTGCACAGTACTCTGCCGCCATTTCCAAGCAGCTGTTACATATTCTCTGGCCAACTGACTTTGTCGACTTTTGGGCGACTTGAGTGAACTGCAGGCAAGCAGTGCCGGCACTACGACCAAACACTTCCTTCCTTGCCAGCCAGCCGGCCAGCCCTGGGACAATCAGACTGACAGACAGACAGCAGACCACATTGTGACTATTTTGCTGACAACATTTGTAACTAATCGGCTACAATCAAAGCTCTGATGTGATATGTCAGTGAGACAGTGTGCCAGGTGGCAGATTGTTGGCACAAAAGTAAATTATATATGATAGATGGTGCAGGTCGTTGAAGGAGAGATTATCCAGATACTAGGTGCGTTTGTTAAGAAGTAGAGGATAGCTTTTCTATCTCCGCAGTGCCACCTTCTGATCCTGATCTTGGTAAGCCCAAGAGCTCGAAGGCTGGCTTTGGATTGCTCTTGCCCAGAGCGAAGGAGAGATATTGGATGCACTATAGATTTTCCTGTAATTTAAAACTTAATCTTTTTTTATATGTTTTAACCACGAATCACTGGTAAGACTTTGCTGCGATATTGTCGGACTTCCCGTTACCGAGTAAAACAGACTTAGACTATGGTGAGTTAGTAGTGTCGATCTCTACCGTTTTGCGGATAGGATTACTTATGTTGTTGTATTATCTTTATCGGTGCACCACGTATGTGGATTGCTAATGGAAAGAAAAGATGAGAAAGTCAGAAACATTAAAGAAGAAGTCTATCTAGGTGGAGAACGCAGGTTGTCTCCACTGGATTATTCCATAGTGATTATGGCGTGAGTCCAGTTGGGTTCTTTGGAAATTTGAAAAGGTCTAAGGTTTTATGTGGGCTGCAGTTGCAGATGGGACAAACAACAACCACCTCAGGGTTTACGCTCGCCTTTGCCTTGGCGGGGTTCGGGCCAAAATGGGAAATGTAATTACCAATCTACTCATTGAAGATAATTTGAAGTCTGTCATTTATGGGAGCGGATGATTGAGCTACATTTAAAATGGGAAGTAGCTCGCTGCGGATGTCAGAACTATTTATTGTTTTATGCTTTGACGAAGCCTTGGAGGCAGCTTGACTGTTGACAACAATGGGCACGTTCCTTTTAGTTTCATAGCAGTTATTTGTCAGTCTTGATGCTCTTTATAGAAGCTTCTCCTTCCAATCTTCTTTCTTCAAGAAGACGGTTCCGTGTTCGTCAGCTCCTGATAGAACATTCTCCCTTCTAATATTCTCTCCCCAAGAAGATTGTGTCGCATTCATAAGCTTCTGAGAAGAACTTCTCCTTTTCAATCTTTTCTGTCCAAAAAGACTGTGAAGCATTTATCAGCTCCTGATTGAAGCTTCTCCCTTTTAATCTTCTTTCTTCAAGAAGACTGTTCCGTGTTCGTCAGCTCCTGATAGAACATTCTCCCTTCTAATATTCTCTCCCCAAGAAGATTGTGTCGCATTCATAAGCTTCTGAGAAGAACTTCTCCTTTTCAATCTTTTCTGTCCAAAAAGACTGTGAAGCATTTATCAGCTCCTGATTGAAGCTTCTCCCTTTTAATCTTCTTTCTTCAAGAAGACTGTTCCGCATTCATCAGCTTCTGATAGAAGCTTCTCCTTTTCAATCTTTTCTGTCCAAGAAGACTGTGAAGCATTCATCAGCTCCTGATTAAAGCTTCTCCCTTTTAATCTTCTCTTTCCGAGAAGACTGTGATGCATTCATCAGCTCCTGATAGAACCTTTTCCCTTCCAATCTTCTCTCTCCAAGAAGAATCTGACGCATTCATCAGCTTCTGATTTGAGCTCCTCGTTTTCAATCTTTTCTGTCCAAGAAGACTGTGAAGCATTCATCAGCTCCCGATTGAAGCTTCTCCCTTTTAATCTTCTCTTTCCGAGAAGACTGTGATGCATTCATTGTTTCATTGCTGAGCTTTTACTCTCCATGGTCTTCGTATATATATAATATATATATAAGGTAGGACACTGCTGTGACTTCAAGCGGATTGCGAGAGAAGGTTATGTGTCCGGAGTGTAACTTTACTTATTGCCGTCGTTCAAAGGATCCGATCTGATCATGAAATTATAAAATGTTTAGCTTAATGACGCTAGCGTGCGCATGAGCTACCCTGTGGTTCCATGTCTGGGTAACAGATCCTCGATCTTACGATCACTGTGTTTTAGCTGCCATCTGTTTTATTGGCATATTTTCGAAGAAAACTTAATATATTTGAACCACTGTGCGCTCTGGCTGTGGTGATTCATGAATTTTGATGATTATGCTGATCATTTAGATTATGCAGTCCGTGCGTGTGTTGGGGGCCAATGCCACAAAGTGTGAACTCAATTTGTATTACCCGGGAGTGTGTGACTGGTGTGTGTATGTGTGTGTGATTGTGGTTAAGTATTTCATCAACATCAGCTGCAGCTCAGTCATTTAGTCATTGCCATTTCTCAAACAAGGACAACATGGAGGACGTTAGTTCTGGTTATACATAGTATCGTCTGCCAGTTGTGGAGTTAGCCAGCCGTTGCATTTCCTATACCAAATTAGTTTTTCATGTAAATTTTTGCCTCAACTCTAGGTACACTTATGTGGTCAACCTGTGCCTGTCTGTGTAAGTGTGTGTGTGTGTGTGTATCTGTGTATGCTCTTGAGTATGTGAGAGTTTGTTATAATTTATGTAGCAATTTATCATGTACCATTGGCCACAACTGGCTGTAACTAATACCAACAAACAAAGCTGTCAACCACTAATACCCTGACTGCCTGGTCATATACTATACCAATACATGTACGACGTGTATGTATACATAGTACAATTGTAGCCATTTTTGAACAGGGCTTATTGAAATTCATGCAAGCAGGCGGCTTAAGTGCGTAGTATATAAAGCGAGCATAACTGTATTACAGAGTGTTACATGGCGCCTAAATGCATGCAATAAATTTTATATAAAAGACACAATTGAAAAGCTTAAGTGAAAGGTAGCAGCAGTCGACCAATGCCATTTGTAAAGTCAATTGCCTGACATACATATAAAAAAATAGGAAATACTATACACACAGATACAGATACTAATGCAGCTAAGCACTTTAGCGCAGTCTGCGAAATAAATAAATAAACGCAACTAGGCATTAGACAGACAACCGCATATCAATGCAATCCGCTTTAGCTTTAGATTTAGTTGCTCCTTTTTGTAAGTTAGAGCTGCGATTTATAGACTGGGCGACATTTTATCCAGTACAGGACTATACCGTGCATGTGTACACTGGGATAGTTCCGCAAAACGTAAAAAGCACTGGAATTGAATTTTATTTTATTTCGAAATAAGGTGAAGAAACCAATATTTAACAAAATTTCAGGAGCAACAAGAAGTAATATCAGTGAAGTCACTTTAAGTGTATATTAAAATTTTGTTCTATAATGTTTATAAAACCTTCGACTCATATGTTTCAGTCATTTTTATTCTCTGAACTTAGGATTTTGTATGGCCGCACTATTTTATAAATTAATTCTTTAAGATAGCTATTTGTAAATAAATAAAAACCCAGAATACTGCCTCGAGGCACTCCTGCTCTCATATTATATGTGGATGGGTATGTGTCCTTTACCTTGACCTTAAACTCTCGTCCTTCCAGATATGATCTTAAAAGTACGGTGCAGGCAAAAGGTTTTTAACTTTGCACAGTAGACCATCGTGCCATACCCTATCGAACGTTTGCTGCATGTCTATGAAGACAGAGAACTCCAGGTCGGCAAAAGCCTGCTCCATGTGCTTCATGTCCTTCTCGAAAGCCGAATTGATGATCCGGCAAGATATTGCATTCACTTATAATGGCAAAAATCCGATTCGTAATAGTCCTCTCCCATAATTTAGACAGGGAGGGTACGACTCAGGATCAGCTTCTGGTTTGCCTGGCTTGTAAATCATAAGAATCGCAGCTAGTTTCCATTGCTTTGGGAAGAATTGGAGCCTAATAATAGCATTACAGAAATAATACTATATAAAGGAGCGCTCTTGTAGGCAAGGCCTTCAACGTAGCATTGCAAATCGTATCAATACCCGGAGCTTTATTTTTCAGTTTCAGCTTTAGTTAATTCTTCATGCTCTTAAAGCAGAATTAACAAATGTAAAAGTTCTATGTGGTCTTCTTGGAACTATGTATGTAAAAAAAATATTTTGAAAGCCTGACATGACTAAGAATTAGCTTTCAACGAACTTAAAAAGGAAAAAGGTAGCCATTATTGATTTTATATACACCCGTAACTACGTCAAAAAAGCAGATATTTTATAAAAACTTAAATAATTTGCTTAAACTTTGATTAACAATAGCCACAAAATATTTTACAAGGAAAATATATTTTCAACAAATGTAATGCAAATGTAAGCACAAGATTCCTAGAACGCACTCTTTTCTTTAATATATAGTATACTATAAATTCCTGGTATATTAAATGGCAGAACGAAGAAATCAGCAATTCAAAAGGATTTGCGTGAAAGTTGGCGAGCTGCAGTGATGACAGTCACAGTGCCAATGCCATTGAATCCTGCCAGTGGCAACTGCAGCCAGTTGAGAGTGTCTTACACTTGTATCTGTATCTGTGTGTGTGTGTGGATGTGTGAGTGTGTGCGTGTATCTGTGAGTATCTGTGGACTCCTATGTGAATGCAATATCAATACAATCTAGCAATGGTTCAATAGTTGAGAAAATGTTTGCCTAACCGCATCGTGCATGTCCTTTGCCAAGGATTTGTGCCACTTGCCATGTGTCTTGTGCCATTTATTCAACGCTTGAGTGATCACAGTGCTAGTGAATTGTCTGCCAACGCCAACAACAACTACAACAACAATAACGATAGCAACAACTGCAGTACAAAGTAACTACAAACTGCCAATTGCAGCAATGGTAAAAGCTATTAATTGTGGTTAGGTAAGACAGAGGATTTGAAATGTATCTGAAACTGAACTGAACTGAAACTGACCCGTCAAGCCACTTAACAACACTTAATTAAATTTACTCCCTTCTGGAGGCATTAAAAATTTGCCCAGCTTTATCTGAGTTTTGTTAAATTTAATATGCCATTTAGTAAATATATAGTATACATGTTTTATGTTATTATTCTTTTAGCATTAAAAATAATATTTCTTTTAATACGTATATACCGTATAAATATATATAAACGTATTTTAGGTACTGGATGGATTCCAGTAGAAAACGCGAACTCGCATCGTAAAGCAAACACGAAAAGAATTTAATTAAAATCTGAAATTACAGCCAAAGGCGTTTTTGCCATGCAACCGACAGAGCCGGCAACATTCAGCTATCTTACTTCCACCTCTCTCTCTCTCACTCTCACTCACTGTCAGTTGTATGAATTGAATTTTTGCTCGCGGTTTTGAACGCTTATTAAATGCATAATATGCTCTTCCTCTTTCCTCCTTCTTCTTCTTTTTTTTGGAACAATAACATCTGCAGCTTTGGGTTAATATTCATATTTAATATTTTACATTCGAATTAAATTTCGCAAATTTTATGAGGACATACATTTGTGAAATAACTTAAATCTACTTTAATAAATGTTTATTTAATTCGAATTTCCTAATAACTGTTATAATTAGCTCGGTTGGGATTAAAATGCAATTTGGTTGTAAAAGGAAATTCATAATTTGGTGGTATAAAATAATGATAAAAATATGTAGTAGATACTTATATAACTGGTGATTCATTAAGACCTTTTTTTTAATGATTTGGCAAATCCAAATTTTAAAGGAATGATGGGATCTTTATTTATGATTTCGAAAGGACATTTTATGGCATTTATTTTTTTTAAATAATTTAGCTCAAATGTTGGCCGCATCTGCGTTTTAAATGGTCCATCCTGAAGGTCCAATTTTCCATGACTCGTTCAAGCATTTCCACTGGTATTTGGCCAAAAGCACGAGTAATGTTAGCTTCCAAGGCCTCAATCGTTGCTGGCTTGTCCACCTAAACTGTTGACTTTACGTAACCCCAAAGAAAAAGTCGAGCGGTGTGCTATCGCACGATCTTGGCGGCCAAGGTACGGGTCCCGTACGTGTAATTAATCTCTCACCAAATTGTCCTCGCAATATAGCCATTGTTTTATTGGCAATGTGAACCGGAGCGTCATCCTGTTGGAACCAAATGTCGTCGAGATCACGGGCAACAATTTCAGACAGCAAAAAGTCCGTTAACATGGTCCGATAACGTGCGCCATTGATGGTAACGTTCGCACCTTGCTCATTTTTAAAAAAATACGGACAATCATTGGCCACCAGCCCACAGACCGCACCAAACCGATGTTTTTCTTGGATATAATGGCAGCTGGTAAACCTCTTCGGGTTGATCTTCTCCCCAAATACGGCGATTTTGCTTATTCACGAAACCGTGGAGTCAAAAGTGGGCCTCATCACTGAACAAAATGTTGGTCGAAAACAACGGATTTTCATCGATCTTACCAAGAGCCCATTCACTAAAACGGCTTTCCATGATGATTTGCCAATGAATACTGAACAACTTTGCCTTTGAAAGCTGTCATGGATCACGCGTGATCCACACGAAAATCCCTATTGAAAAAAAAAGGTCTTAATGAATCACCCTTTATAACAATTTTTCAAATTTTTAGTCAGGAATTTCAAATATTGAGATACACAGCTAAAACTCACTCTTCTTATATTTAGAAAAAGAATATGTGAGAATAAAATCTTTTTACAAGAAGGTTTTTTATGTTTTTTTTTAAGATATCGTAATTATAGTTGTATTTGTATACCCTGTTCCTAGAGGAAGGATCAAAAAGAAAGAGATGTTGCAGAGTACAAACTCTTTATACAGGGTGCGCCAGAGAAACTTAATTATTTGAAAAAATTCCTGTGCGGTGTGTTGGGTGGGGGGCGAGAGAGGGCACATCTGGAGGGGGAAGTTCCCAAGATTGTTTCTCCCTCCACCCTCCCTTCAGTCAGTTGCTATCATGCTCTGGTCTAGAGAGCAGCGGGCCTTCGCAGTCGAGAGCTTCTTTTCTAACGGTCGCTCACTTGTTGCTACGCAACGTGCCTTCCGCGCTCGCTTTGAAATTCCTCCTCACAGACTCGTTCCTGGCCGTAATTCGATTCTGTCGTGGGTTAACTCATTTCGGGAGTGCGGAAGTGTCGCTAACCCCAGAAATGGACTTCAACGGACCATCAGAACTCCGGAAAATGTCGAAACAGTGAGGCAGTCACAACGCACAACTGTGCGTTCTCCCTGGCGTTCGGCTCGCAAACACGCAGCTTCTATGGGAATTTCTGAAGACCTTCACTTTTATCCCTATAAATTGGCTGTTGTGCAAGAATAAACTGAACGCGATTTTGTTGCCCGTCAAAATGCCTGTGAAATGCTGGTTGACAACCTGCCTGAAGACGCGGTGCTTATTTTCAGTGACGAGGTTCACTTCCACATTTCCGGCTGCGTCAACAAGCAAAACATGCGTTATTGGTGTGGTGTAAATCCACGTGAGCTTCATCAGAAGCCACTTAACTGTGAGCGAGTTACTGTCTGGTGTGCGATGTCGGTAATGGGAATAATTGGTCCTTATTTTTTTTAAGAAAACGAACGCGCATTTACCGTGAATGGAGCTCGTTACAGGAACATGATCGAGGAATTTTTTCTTCCAAGACTCGAAGAAATGGACGTGAGGAACGTGTGGTTTCAGCAAGATGGAGCCACAGCACACACAGCACGAGACTCAATGAATTTGTTGCGACAACATTTCCCCGACCGCCTCATCTCTCTCAGAGGCAATCTCCAATGGCCGGCACGCTCTCCAGATTTGACGCCATGCGATTTATTTTTATGGGGTTATTTGAAATCTCTGGTTTATGTCGATCGACCACGGACCATAGCACACCTCAAGAACAACATTCTCGGCGCCATTGCCAACATACCGATTGATATGCTGCAAAGAGTGGATACGAATTTCAAAAATCGACTTCATCAGTGTATGCGCAATGGGGGTCGCTATTTATCCGATGTCATTTTCAAGACTGCAAAAAATTAGGATATTGTATTCTTAAATAAAAAAAAAAAATTAAAACAATAATTGAAGTACTTTTGTTTTTATAGACCTTTCAAATAAGTAAGTTTCTCTGGCGCACCCTGTTCAAATATACCTATCAGAAACTTGGGTAACTATTGAGTCTTGTCTCCAATTTTATCTACGCGTCTTTACTTTAACACCGAGATTTCGCAGACAACAAGAGCTAAAGACGCAAAAGTTTAGCAGCAGATTGTTTTAGTTCCTCTGATATATTTCCTTGATTAATTCCTTTTAACAATAATATACAGAATATTACAAATGGAAAACAGTTTCTTGTTTATCAAATTCCTTTGGAACGAGATATCTTCGAAAGTTCTCCATATCTTATTGAACTCAGATACGTCACAAGGCATTAGTTTTGTTCTTTAATAACACAGAAATATAAATATTTTAGTCATGTCAGTTGTTGAAAAGCTATTGGTTATTTCCGAAGTAATTTGTTTCGTAATATCTGAGTTCGGGGTCAGAATTGTCCCATTGAGATATTTAAGGTGATGTGTCCGAAAAAGAGTTTTTTTCCACTTTTGCGGTTAAGTACAGAGCTTAAAAAAGTCGTGATACATCAATTAGTACCACTCATTCCCCTTTAATTGAAGAGTTCAATAGATCATTTACGATTTTAATGGGTATTCGGAGTTACGACATAAATCTCATAAATCTCGATGTAGTTTTACTAAGATTTTAAAAGATAATAGTACCTGGCGGACAAATGCGTTTACCTCTGGAAACCTGGCTACCATGTTATTCTTTGATCGAGGTGCCACAGAAAAAAGGTAGAGTTGCATGTTCACAATAAATACCGCACCAAAAGGATTAGACGACTGCAACCGATTACCAACATTCAACAACGGAGTGTTAAGCTACTTGCGGAATACGCGCAGAACGAACAGTGGCATGGACCCGAACACTTCAACACTGAAGTCTTTCCAGGAACGGAGAAAATTATCTCAGGCGAAAAGGAATAAGAAAAGAATTTGCCGTCTAAAACTTTCCTTAGCTTCTCTTAGTAGCTGTCAGGTGGTTTGTCTAATAATGCCACAAAAGGATTTAGGCTCTATTAGTGGCTTCGTCTCGGCATTTCTCGACAGATTTTCAGATGAATGGTAATCTAAAGTAGACTTTGTTCCATTCTGCTGGTCTGTGGCAAGAGATTTCGCTCTAATGAGGAGGTAATCGCCGAAACTGAAGTGTATTTTGAAGGCCTCGGCACATCGGCCTACAACACCGGTATTGAAAAGTTAAAGAAGCGCTGTAATGCTTGTATCTCTGCCAAATGGAACTACTTTGATGAATAAATATGAATTACTGTAGAAAATTGTATTTTTCTTAGTTAGGCCAAAGACTTATTGACCCACCTGTTATATGGCTGAATTGAACTCTAATTTTTGGAATGTGTCTTTAACTCAGCTTTTGGACTATTCGCGGCTTGAATCTCTGAAGGTATAGTGATGGCTCTTTCTTTATACTCCACAGCTAGATTAATGGATACGTGCCTGTCCAGGACTTGATCTTAGTTGGGTTCTTCACATGGAGGTGTACATATGTATACGTACTTCAGCGCTATCAAAATGCTGCATTCCATTTTTCCAACTTTTGGTTGGGATCTGAAACCGAAAACCCCTTCCGTGTTTCCCCCCTGATACAGACAGTCGCGTTCTTCGTGGCGCGATTCCCTGTCCCAGTCGCTTCTATACATAAAGACACGTCCGTTTACCTTAAACTTTTATGATGTTCTTCGACATCTCTAGAATTTATGCGTGATTGATGCCTCGAGGAAACATCTTCCCGTGATTTGCCAACTTTCCTTCGACATGTGCATTTGTCACGTTTTCTATGTGAGAATAATATCTGAGATTACTATAAAATTTAACTCAATGGTATCTACCCTACTTTCTTGATAGGACCTCCCCTAAGGCGTATTTGTCGTATATTCGGAAGCTTGTATCTTCTAGAAAACCATTACCACGTCTGTTTTGAAAGAATTTAGGCTTAGACAAATGCCTAGCCTAAAAATTGTTCACAGACATTGTATTTATTAACGAGGGAAGTCTCCATAGCAGTGTAGACAATACATCTCCTTTGGGTGTACACCGCGAAATTCTCTTAATCTCCTACTTTTAATTCTCTCACAAAAGAGAGTGGGCACTGCAACCTCAAGATCTATTGTACCGTACCCTTTTTTAGGACAAAAGACCATCTGCTTTCCGTATGAAGGACAGTTAGTCTTTCGTTTTGATTGACGTACCTGGAACGGGCAGATCCATTCAGCTTCAAATACGTGACTCTTTCCACCTCTATTGCTGGACAATAACACAAGATGTGTTTGGTCGTTTCGTCTTCTTCAAAACAAAGCCTGCACTCTGACCAGTCCGATAGACTAATTTTATCTAAGTGATAATTTGGGTAATTTTTACCAAGACCTATAGTTTTAAAGACATCCAAAGGTAAGACTATAATTTAGGTTGTAGTAGGACTTGGGTGAAGAGAACTAATATCCTCTATGTTCTCCTAAGTCCCATTTGTTGACCATAGTTTTCATTGCTCACCAGCTAATGCCACAAAAGTGCGCTGGGTAGGTGCAGATCCAGTCCTGAATGTCCAGAACCCCAACAGAAAGTGACTTTGTTACGGAATCTGGACTTGGATTTTGGTTATGCATTCCCTAATCAGGTTGGAGGCAATTCTTCTCGAAGACAATGCGATGATAGCAGCCAGGCTATTTGAAAATAAGTAAATGTCAGCAACCCTAGTACTTTTAGGAAGATACTCTGGACGCAGACCTATAAGGCGTTAATCTCTCTTTGAAAGGCATTGGGCCAGATACCCATTGCAATAGAGATTCTGGTGTTGGGTTCCGCAACTGCAGCAACCTGTTGCGTCTTGAAACTGTCAGTAAACTGCTGGCCCTGGAGGTTGCCACAGGGTTTGTGCAGGTGCAACCTGTCAATTATGTTTGGCTTGATACCCCAAGTGCTACCAAAGAGTTTCCTGCAAGCTCATTAAGCTCAAGTACCCTTTGAGAGCACTAATGCTACCTAGAGTGGGTTTCAGTTCAGCCGTTTATAAGCTGCAGAAAAGGAGCTTCTTTTACTAAAATTAGATTTGCTAGCCCTTATGTTCTACGAAGTTCTTTTAGTTCATACGGGTAAAAAATTATGGGTTTATCAATACATAAATCGATCTTTTCGATTTAGATTAAGATTAGAGGAAGATACTGCTCAATATTAAATTATTTCTTTGTTAAAAAATTTTGATTATTTAATGCAGTACCCCGGAACAGATTTTTTTATTTACCAGTTGAAAGATATAAAAAATTTGGATTTAATCAATTTTTTGAAATCAGAAAAGTCAGCATACAGATTACATTGTTCAAATTTAGATGCATTTACGCAGTGGAGTCATTGAATATGGTGCCATTCGTAAAAAGTTGGGAAGGACAGTAGAATACCTCACATAGCTGAATTTTTCCACAACATATAATCATATCTACAAGAACTTTTTGAGGAGCTAGAAATTGGTAATGGTTAACATCGAAATAATAATAAATATTTAAATTTTATGCCTTCCTTACCATCTTACGATATTTGTCTCTTTGAGCTTGAGACAATTGACTCCAGCCCTGGGTGGTTTCTCCTGCAAATGTATACGTATCCATGCCTTTGTTTTTTTTGCGCATTTCCCCTAAGTATTTTAAAATCCGTTGTTCAAAATTGGTAATCGGTTGCATGGGACTTTTCGTTTCTTGGACTTGCATGTGGCTTTTCGTTTCTTTGGGCACTTGGGTTTGCAAAGAGGTTTCTTCTTTATACGTACAGCAGGCGCACATTTGGACGGACAGGCTGTTTTTGCTTTCATTTTCTTGCAGTACTTAAATTGGCCTTTTGGCTGTGGGGGTCTGCACATACGTTGTTGATCCTTAACCTTAATACAACAGGTGGACTTGCCCTATTTGAAGGAAGAAGTCAATAAGTAAGTTGATCAACGTTTGCAGAAGCTCTACTTACGTAGTACAATGCTCTTTCTTCCGGTGACAACTTGCCCCATTCTCTTTTACATGCACTTTTAACATCTTTTTTGCAGATTTCCGGATGACACTTTTTAAACTCCTTTAGAAAATTCAGGAAACCATTCTGATCTGCACGGACGTCCGTTCTATGTAATAAGTTACCCATTGGGACGACGAAAGAATTTTTTATATAGTGGTAAAAAAAATAAACTTGTAAAATTTTTAAATTCGCAAATTTTATTAAATTATTTTGAACTGCTGTGCGTTTAAGTTTTGAGAATAAACTAATAGTTTGAGTGTAAGCTGAAGGCCTACTATTTATTTTTTCGTTCAAAATTTGTTACTGTGTGTAAATTTTTTTTTTCTAAAAATATAAGTTTTTTAAGCTGCTCTATTAGACAAAATAAAAGTATTTAGCACAATATAAAAAGGATTTTAATGCGATATTTTGGAAATTTCCATCTCTGAGATATATTGTTTCATACAAACGAATACACAAACAGACATAAGTATATGATTTCTCTAGGCACACCGATAATACTTCAGTTCATTATACCCTATACCGTATAGGACAAAGGGTATATTAAGTTTGTAGAAGCCGAAAATGTATGTAACATATAGAAGAAGACGTCGGAGACAACCCAAAGTGTCCTAAAATAAGATCTGCCTAGCCTAGATCTCAGAGATGGTAAGAGCTAGAGTAACCAAACTTTTACATTAGATCCCATATTATTCCATAGGAGACGCGTTTATTTTAATTTTTTGATATCGGTGTTAAATTATATAGCTCCCATAGGGGTGATTCAGACGACCTCGAAAAAAAAGTTGTACAATAGATAAATAGTTCTTTTGTTTACGAAGATATCGTAACAAAATTTTGTATTTGATTTGATTAAAATCGGACTATATCATATAGCTCCAATGGGACCGATCGGCAAAAAAAAAGTTTTTTTATACAAAATTCGCAGATTTGACATTCAGAAGTTTTTTAAAGTACCCAAGCATTGTATTAAATTTCTCCCATATAGTCCGGTCAAATTAGACCAAAAAAGAAAGGTAAAGGTACATAAATTAACAGCAACTGAAAGTTGGTGTAATTGTTTAAAACATAGTTAAAAATAATATCTGAAAGTTCCCCATCATTCCGAGGTGTGCTAAAATTTTTTATTCGAGGTCAAAGGTCAAAAATCTTGAATAAAATTGGTTTTTCGCGATTTTCAGCAAAACGGTAAGTTTTATCATAAAATTATCTGAGACATAATTGTAGATCATAAAATTCTCTATAAAAAATGTACAGATACTTTTTTTTCTTAGATCCACCGTTTCTGAGATATGTTATAGCGAGTCAAATAATTGTAAAAGTTGTAATCGTCATAATATGCACACGTTTCCACGCCACCAATGAGGTAGTGTACTTAGCGCGTTTTCTTTAACGTGGTTTCCCCAGTAAGCCTATTAAGATGCATTTTTCCATTTCCCATAAAACCATACATCAGTTTTTTTGAGGAAAGATACCGTTTCAGTCCCATATGCAAAATCTTGGACATTTATTTTACTGTAACCTACTACACCATCGTTTTGATAGATCTGTATGGGCACATGAACACCTTGAAATCTTTAGCTGAAAGAGCTTCTTTTATTCGTGGCATCGGTTCTTCCAGTAAAACCGATTGTTTTGGGGTAACAATTTCAATAATACCCATTATGTGGAGCGTGTTATTACCGTCTAAGATATTGACATTGATATCAGCATTGTCTGCAACGTATTTAAGAAGTGTTCCACTTTCTGGCGGTAAAACATGAGGAGGACGATGAAAAACTGCTGCTGCTTCGTACATTATTGTATCATTATAAGATACAACAAGCCAAAGGACGAAAAAATTTGTATGAGGCGTTCAGAGCCAAATCGTCGATGAAAAAAAACGGCGAGGCCTAATTGTAATTTAGACTTAAAAGACCTTGGTCGAACAGCAGTACAATACTATGGCAAATATTTGTGCATATTAATTTTAAATGATCTAAATTCCATCGTTTATTCTTTAAAATCACTTGTTCCGTGAAATATGTCAACGACTCTGGAATTTCATTGTTTAAATCTTCAAACATGCGACCTGGTGGAGGGTAATTACAATTATCATACACTGCGGCTTGAATATCTTCGCGAATTATATCCGCTGCTGCTTTCTAGAATTCTGAATCGTTCTTCTTTTATATTCATTTTTTTTCGTACCAAGCTTTATTCAAAATATCATGACGATTGTCTTTTAAGCATATAAATGTTGATGCTCCCGATTTTTCTGTGATAATAAGTTTATCCCCATACTTAATTTTTAGTCGCATCTTTATCGTCCTATTATCCAAAGTTGTAGTTTTGCAAACATTACTTAGTTCGTTTAAAGTGAACTGACAGTCATCGCTGTTTTCAATGTAAATATTTCATCCATTGTCAGATTCATAGGTTCGTCTTGAGGACGACCAACTTTACCCTCAGTGTAAGGTTTCAAGAAAGAAACCTGGCAATCTCGATGATAATTAGCTTCAGCAGCAACCAAATAATATTCATATTCGATTCGAGCAATAACGGCTTTCGCTGTGGCATCGGAACGAGCCCGAACTACTTCCAAAATTGACTCTTTAAAATCAAGAGTACTTACTTGGCTAATTCGACGGCGAGAATCTACGGATTTCTCTCATGCTCTTCATTGAATTCCTTGCCACAAAATAAGCATAGATTTGTAAAACAAAAAGCTGAATCACTTACACGTGATCTTGTACGAGGAGGATTTACTGTGGATGTGTCTTTTAGCTGCAGCAAGTACACTAGCTCATTGGTGGCGTGGAAACGTGTGCATATTATGACGATTACAACTTTTACAATTATTTGACTCGCTATAACATATCTCAGAAACGGTGGATCTAAGAAAAAAAAAGTATTAGTACATTTTTTATAGAGAAGTTTATGATCTACAATTACGTCTCAGATAATTTTATGATAAATTTACCGTTTTGCTGAAAATCGCGAAAAACCAATTTTATTCAAGATTTTTGACCTTTGACCTCGAATAAAAATTTTAGCACACCTCGGAATGATGGGGAACTTTCAGATATTATTTTTAACTATGTTTTAAACAATTACACCAACTTTCAGCTTGCTGTTAATTTATGTAACTTCAAATGTCTAATTTGACCGGACTAATAGTGGGTCCAAAAAAACGTTTTTTATACAAACTTATTTGTGTTTCGTTTGTTTGTTAAAATAATTGAACTAAATTCGGCATTCAGATCTTTGATAAGTTATGAAAGCACTGTGTCAAAAATGATCGAAACCGGTTGACTATATCATACAGCTTTATGCTTAAATATTCTTCTGTTTTTGTTTTTTATGAAGGAAACAGATTTTATTGCAAGCTAGTGGTACAGGGTATCCCAAAGTCGTCCGCACCCGACTTACGTACGCCAATTTTTTGAGCTGCCTTTAACGTCAAGTTTTGCATATTGTCTTACCATGAGCCATCTGGACTAAATCAATTTATAGGATTGATACTAAAATGTCAGGCAATAACATATTCAACCGATTCTACTTCCAAATTGTTGGATTAATAGCCGTAAATTTTTTGTTTATGCCAGCTTTTGCGCTTTCTTTTAAAACTTTTGGAGTTGGCTGAAACGTTTTACATTTTTTGACGTAAAAAGCAAATAAATTTTAAAACTGGCTAAAAAGCTTTACTTAAAAATATCTACTGAATTAATCAACATTCTTTCAAAAACCAAGGAATTTGTTATTACTTCTTTGGTTAGGGTTCTGAAAAAAAATATATATCTTTTATATTAAATCCACTAACTATAGAATCTTTCCTTTACATCTATTTTTTCGTCTTATTTAATCTTATTTCATCTAATTTTATCTCATTTCATCATATGTCTTATCATCTTATTTGAACTCTTTTTACCTTAACTTTTCTCAATTCATCATTTCAAATCTCATAACATCTCACTTATTTTTCTCCATTTCTCTTGTCATATCATATAATTTCATCTTATTTTATCTTATTTCATCTCATCTCATTTTATCTCATCTCATTGTATCTCATTTTTAATCTCAATTTGTCATGTCATATCATTTCAATACATTTCATCTCATTTTATCTTATTTTTGCTCATTTCATCTTATTTTATTTCATATCATATCAATTTAACTTATTTTAGCTCATTTTTCCTTAATTATTTTTCTCTATTCATCTCATTTCAAATTTTACTTCATTTTATTGTATTTTATCTCATTCCGTCTCATCTCATTTCAACGAATTTTCTTTCATTTTTCTACATTTCTTATGTGATATCATATCATTTCATCTCATTTTATAGTATTTTATCTCATTTTATCTCATTTCATCTCATCTCATTTTATTTCATTGTATCTCATATTTGATCACATTTCATCTCATATTACCTTATTTTTTCTCAATGCATCTCATCTCAAGTCATATGTTTCATGTCATATCTCATCTCATTTCATCTCTTCTCATTTTGTTTTGTCGCATTTCATGTCATTTTATCTAAGTTTTTTCAATTCATCTAATCGCAAATCATATCATTTCATCTCAATTTATCTCATTTAATTTCATTAATTTTATCTCATTTCATTCTCTTATATAATTTCTACTCATTTCGTCCCATTTTTCTTATTTCATCTAATTTTATCTTATTGCATTTTATGGTATTTCACCTCGTCTCATTTAATTCGATAATATCTCATTTGGTTTGAGAATTTACTGCGAAGAAATATCTTTTATTTAAAAAAACACACATTTTTAGAAGCTTCTTCGCATTTTCTACAAACTTTTGGTTTAGCAATTTGTTGAGGAAAAATGTCTTTAATATAAAAGGCAATGGACTCTTAACATTTTTTCCTTTTGATTCTAGAAACTGTTTCCAAAATATAAAATTTTAATTCGATAACTTTTTAAATCTTTGATTTTATTTTCATGATATTTTTCTAGTAAAATAAATTCTTTATCCAAAGAGCTATGGACTTATAGAACTATCTTTAAAGGTTTGTAGCTTCTTCTTCTCTTCTACTTTTAAGGTTAAGGAATCTGCAGTTAAAGAAATGTTTCTAGCCAAAGAAAGTTTAAACTGTGCTAGGTTTTTAGATACTCTTACTTTGCTTACGAGTCTAGATGATGCTTCGATTTTTCCCAAAAACTCCTATTCAAATATTTCTGCAACATTCAATAGATTCATAATGCTATTAGATTTTTATTATTATTGCACAAATTAACCCATAATACCCATAGAAATTTATGCTACCCATATTAAATTATATAAACAATATAAAAAACCATTAAAGCTGAGCAAAAATTTATATGCAATCTCTCAGCGTCTGGCTTCGTCAATTGAATAATTTGTGTACGATTTTAATGACTTCTTTTATATGAGCCTGCCATATGCAGAGAGTCAATTTGTCGTGGAGAGAGAGAGAGAGATCGGAGAATGTGGGAAATTGTGAAAATGAGGAAAATGGAAAAACTGCAGAACTCGAGGCGTTTGGCATTTCACGCCGTAGCTGCATTTAAGTGCTTTAATGCGCCAGCTGGCAACTCAAAATAATTATTTATTATCCTGTGGTTATATTAAAGCCCATACACAGACAAACAAAACTCAAGCACACACGTAAACACACACACATACTCACAGATACAAACACACACAAGACACTGACGGACATTTTGTTGGCGCTTTATGTCGGCCAAATTAAAATTAATGCCATTTTATGCATACAAAAACAACAAGGAAAATAACAAAAAAAGCACATTAAGTATACGCCGGGGGTGTTCGATAGCATTGGCTTTTTAAAAATTTAATAGGATAAAACATATGAGAGTTAAAAGAATGAGTGAGTGTCTACATATGCGTGAGTCTGTGTGTGCCTGTATGTCAAAGTGTGATGTGTGTGTGTGTGCTGGGTTGTGGTTAGTATGCATGTGTGTGCGTACGTGTACGTGTGTATCTGTGTTTGTGTCACGTTCATTAAATTATAACGAAAATTTTGCAATCAACAAATAAACAAAGAGATCCGCAGTGTACCCAACATGGCTAAAGGCGTGGCATACACACACACACACACAATAGCTTTGCACTTATACTTACGCAATTGTATATGAGGCATACTCATCTCATAAGCTTTATTTTAATTTACAACGAATTTCAATACTGGCTGACCCCGATAAGAACGATAGAAAAGCGAAAGGGAAAAATGAATGGAATAATAAAATTAATGTTT
>JBAMAX010000019.1:0-29244 GCA_037043745.1 Chymomyza amoena
TATGCCCTGTACCGTATGGTCCAAGGGTATATTAAGTTTGTGCAAGCCGAAAATGTATGTAACATATAGAAGGAGACGTCGGAGACACCCCAAAGTTACCTAAAATATGATCAGGGTGAATAGAGAAGTCGATATACCCATGTCCGTCTGTCCGTCTGTCCGTCTGTCCGTCCGTCCGTCTGTCCGTCTGTCCGTCCGTGTGAACGCCTAGATCTCAGAGATGGTAAGAGCTAGAGTTACCAAACTTTCACATTAGATCCCATATTATTCCATAGGAGGCAAGTTTATTTTATTTTTTTGATATCGGGGATAAATTATATAGCTCCCATGGGGGTGTTTGAGACGACCTCGAAAAAAAAAAAGCGTTTTAGATGAAAAATTCGTTTGTTTATGAAGATATCGTAACGAAATTTGGCAATCGAAAGTTTTTTGTAGTTCCCAATCACTGTACCAAATTTGATCAAAATCGGTTGACTATATCATATAGCTCCCATAGGACCGATCGGCCAAAATAACTTTTTTAAAGAAAAATTGGCTATATTCCGTTTTTTAATAAAGATATCCTAACCAGATTTGGCGTTTGGAAATTTTTTAGACCACTTAAGCAATGTGCCAAATTTGAACAAAATCGGTTGACTATATCATATAGCTCCCATAGGTCCGATCTTCCAAAACATCGATTTTTTAACAAAATTTGTTGTGTTTCGTTTGTTTGTTAAGATATTGGGACCAAATTTGCCATTCGTGAGTATTTTATAGTTCCTAAGCACTGTACCAAATTTAATCCAAATCGTTTGACTAGATCATATAGCTCCCATAGGACCAATCGGTCCAAAAACACGTTTTTTATACAAAATTCGATGTGTTTTGTTTGTTTGTAAAGATATTTGAAGTAACTTTGGCGTTCATATCTTTTTTAAGGTATTTAAGCACCGTGTCAAATTTTATTGAAATCGGTTGACTATATCATATAGCTCCCATAGGAACGATCGGTCAAAAAAAAATTTTTGCTTAAAAATTCTTCTGTTTTTGGTTTTTTGTGAAGAAATCGGACTTTATTACAAGCTAGTGGTACAGGGTATCCTAAAGTCGTCCGCGCCCGACTTTACGTCCGCCATTTTTTAAAATATTTTCATCGAAGTTGGTTATCGACGAGAATTTGCTACTTGCGAAAGCTGTTCTGCCGTATTACCATCATTGGTATTGCCGCAGCCATTCTGTTTCGGCATGCTTACTCGTAGGCCCATTTCTCTCCAAATCTCCTCCTGAATATATTTTTTTCGAATATCCATCTTAGCTTTTTCATCTCCTTTTATATGCCACTTTTTTATCTCAGCTCTGTATGATACATTTAAGACAAATTCAAAAAACCGGATCCAAGCATGTAGTGGACTTCACAATTAGCTATTTTTTTGTCAATCTGTTCTTTCTTTTTTAATTCCAGATGGTTATTGTTGATTGTGGAATAAACGTAATTTATTTGTCGATTGTTACCGCTCCAAATGTGTATGAGGTCGCTATGTCTGAACTCGAACTTGCCTATATAAAATCAAATTATTAGAAAACGAGCAAAAACGGGCAAAATATATTATTTTGCCGTCAAAAACAATAGTTAAAGGTACAAACTGGCGTTTTTAACTTTTGTCAGAAATTGTCAGAAAATTAGTTATACTGCACGAAACACAGGGGACATGTTAGAATTTTCTGTAAAAATACACATAAATTGGATGTTGCACAACACAAAAACTCTATAACTACACTTATATTAAAAACATACATTAAAAACTACATACCTTGACCTTTATTTTCCATATTTTACTATAATTTGTGGATGCGTATTGACAATCGTATCATGTGCAAAAGTAAACAAATAATTTGGCGCGAATTGCCTTCTCGCAATCAGCTGATCAATACTGAACTTTTAAAAGCTCATAAAAAGCTCAAGTGAAGCTTTCGGTCAGTTTTTTGTTTGTTTTTAATTTATATGATCAATTTACTTTTAGAAAATAATTGCTAAAGTACGATATATTGACATAAAAATTTTGAGTTTATGCCAAAATAATCGAATTCCGGACCATAGTGCACTGGAAAAAAAATTAGGTCAACAAACCTAACTGAGGAGGAACATTAAACTTAATTTTAATTACCTTCATTTACAAAATTATTCGCTGTATTTTATATCAAAATTAAATTTCAAAAATTGTAACAAATTAATTTACTTATATCATAATAAAGTAATGTGATGGTTTAGCTCATTCCAATAAAGCCCAAAAATTCCATAATTTTTTTGAATGTCCTTTAAAATATCCTTAAATAATTGAACTTTCTAAAATCAATCTTTGTTGGACAAATGACTAAACTAAAACAATAAGTTAAAGTCAATACTTTTGTCAAGCAAAATAATTGTTATGTGAGCTAATAATAATTTCATTAGCCTCTTTTTCAGACTCTCCCATCTTCATTGAGGCTTTGGTTAATTTAATATGTATTTGCTTATTACTTAATTATAATATTGTATTCATGACCAAAATACAACTAATAAAACACTGTCAAGAAAACGCTTTTGACGCTACATCTTTAACATTCCACAGGAAAAACCCAATATTCTGAAAAAAGATGGTCTAACATAAATTACAATAAATAACACAATAAATAAAATATATAACTTAGATACTAACTTATAACCATATGAGTAAAGCACTGACGTGTAAATAATGTTTAAAGCAGTTAAGAATTATAAGTTGGAAAAATAGAAAAACTTAGTTTTTCTTAACTTAGACCAATCTTGCACTCAAAAAATGTGTGCAGAGCTTAATTTTTGGAATTAACAATTGGCATTTGCGAATTTTATTGAATTGCCAGCCAATTTTTGGGCTTATAAGCTAAATTAACCAAAAAATCCGTTGTGCTTAGCAGCTTTGCTAAAAACATGTCATAAAAAACATCGCTCGTTTCGATTATTTTGTTATAAAGTTTATGGGGTTTCAGGCAATATAATGCTAACATTGACATTTTTTCTTTTAGCATGACCAAGCAAATATGTTTTGCATCATAAATATTAATACATATGTATGAATTGTAATTTGCCAACACATTTTTTAACTTATGTGCATTCGGTTAAAAAATGTAATTAAATTAAAAAAAAAATATATACATACGTACTTACTTAAAAGCGCTTATCGACAGTTGGATACACTGAATATATTTTTCCTAAAAAGTTTTCTGTTTATTAGGCTCACAAGAATTTTTATGCTCTTTATTTATTGAATACTAGTGACTCCGGCAGACGTTGTCCTGCCGAAACTTTTGTAATACTCTTAAACTGAATAAACATCGTAAAATTCTCTAGTTAGCTTATCTGGAAAAATTTAAGATTTATAGATTAGTTTGCAGCTCGATTAAAACTTCCACCATTATTAGTCCAATGTCGCGCTTCACGGGTCTGTCTTAACCGAATTCGTTCACGTTCATTGCGATCTTCACGTTCCTGGGCAGAACGATTAGATTGATAATTAATTTGATTCGATGCATTTCTTCCAATTGAAATACATCATGCATTGATCGATTAGGAGACGGCATTCCCAATTCTCCTAATGCTTTATTAACCATCGCCAAGCATAGATCTTCAATATGAATTAAAACTTCATTGTAATCTTCCGGCGTAATTTCCTTCAATGGATTACGTTTTGCTTGACGTACTCGAAACAAAATATTTTGTGATAAATAATCTTGATATTTTATTCGCAATTCAGGTGGATTTGATGGAAATCATGTTGCCAAAATAATTGCAAATAGAACACGTATTTGATATGGATGAGCCGTAATAGCAGCATCTGCTAAAGTTTGATCCCATGCAAATCATATTCGAACAAATTCAATTTTTGCCATGCCTCTCGATACGTTGCACACAATACGCCATTCACTGTTCTCAATGATTAAAACGATGTTAGACCTCGATCATTGATAAGCAACAATACTAGTTTTTGTATTTATGGCAATATACACATTAAAACCGATATTCACGAAAATACGTATATCTCACGAACCAATACTTAAGAACACATTAAAATAAGCTTAAAACATCCGTCTTGACAGCCTCTAACACACGTAAAAATCAGATTTGAAATTCATGGAAGCGTTCAGGAGAACATCCGTAACACGTAAAACTTAAGTTTCTTTTATACAGGGTCCGACACTCGAAGTGTAACTAAATTCAGACCGCTCGCGCAGCTTACGCACGGGCATCAGCTGTCTGTAAGTTAGCTAAATGACAGTTTAGAGTATTGTTTACAAGCGCACGAAAGCATTTTGCCGTGAGTAAACGCGAAAAAAAAATCAGTAATGGATTTCAAACGTAATAGTGTAGTTGCATTATATTTAGCTGGAAAATCACAACCAGCGATTGTTCGTGAGCTCGAACACCTTAAAGTAAATAAAGTTTTCGTGTATCGCACCATAACTCGTTACAATGATACTGGTAGCATCGCAAAACGTCATGGAGGTGGTCATCAAAAGACTGCAACGTCACGTGAGATGGTTCAAAAAGTGAAGAAGCGACTTGAGCGAAATCCCCGACGAAGTGCCAATCAAATGGCGAAAGAACTGAAAATATCTGACCGTAGCATCCGTCGCATACTGAAAAATGATCTCAAGGTCAAGCCTTACAAGATCCAAAAGGCACATGATCTCACACCGAAGCAGCAACAAGTCAGACTTGAGAGAGCGAAGGAGTTGCTTCGCTTGGCCGAAAGCGGTCAATTGCCGAACATTGTGTTTTCTGACGAGAAAATATTTACAATTGAGCAATTCGTAAACTCTCAAAACGATAGGGTTTACTTGAGGGACCGTTCATACGAGAATTTGAGTCATCGATTGGCCACCAGGAGGCAGCACCCGCCACAGATAATGGATTGGGCCGCTGTAACCGCAGGTGGGCGCTCTCCAATCGTTTTCATCGAGCCTGGCGTCAAGGTTAATGCGCAATATTATCGGGAAAGTATTCTGGAGGTTGCTTTGAAGCCGTGGGCAGACAAACATTTCGGTGGCAGACCATGGACGTTTCAACAGGACTCGGCACCGTCTCACAAAGCTCGAGTGGACCAAGAATGGCTGAAAAACAACGTTTCGAACTTCATAACGTCCACACAATGACTCTCGAATTCACCAGACGCGAATCCGATGGATTATTCTCTTTGGGCCATTTTGGAGAGCAAGGTCCGAACTAAAAGATACAACAGTCTCGAGGCGCTGAAAAAAGCCATTGTCCACGAGTGGGCCAAAATACCTGCAAGTCACATTCGGGCAGCTTGCGATTCATTTTTGGACCGTCTCAAGGCCATAGTGAAGGCAAAAGGTGGCCATATTGAGCGAAAGTAAATTGTTTCTAAATTTCGTATTATTATTACACATTTTGTACCTTGAATTGAGTAAAGGTAATTTTCCAAAATGAATTTATGGCCATTTTAATTGGTTACACTTCGAGTGCCGGAAGTCCATTTTCTCCGGTATTACTGCATTTATGGTTTACATTAATTACAAAGGTGTAAGAATCCTAGATATTGGCATAAATAACCAATTTTTAACTAATCTATGATATCTGTGGCTTTTCCGGTTTCTGATATTTAGATGGCATAAGCTGCAGTACCCTTGCACCTAGAGAGTACAGGGCAGGGCATTCATTTAACCAATCAATTTTATTTAACATAAAACGAAACTTGCAACTTTAAATAAAACGTATGAATAACAATTTTATGATTATGTAAGAATCATTTAAATTAATTTTTTATTTGGTCGTTTATTTCGATAAAAATTCATTTGTCGAATGCAATTTATGTCACAAGTTTTATGTTGCATTCAGCGTGTTCAATGCGGCGTATGCGCAATTTACTACACACAAACCGTATAATTTGTAACAGCGGTAACAGTTATTTACATACGCCAATAAAAATAAAAAAAAGGATAAATAAAAATAATACAAAAAAGAAATTTACACATACATGCAAACACTTAATAAAATACATACTACTACTACTACTATTATATGAATTTTTTGGCAAATTTATGTGCCAAAAAGTGAGCAAGTAAACGCTACAAAAAATAAACTCCTGCACACAGATATAGTATTTATAAGGATATTTTTTAACCCATTGCTGCCTATAAAATGCGCATAAATTCAAATTTACGCATGGTTATAAAATGGCGGCTTTATTTTTATTTTACGCTTTTAGCATTTGATGTCCAAAGGCGCTGAGCATAAAATATTTAAACAGAAAATAAAAAAAAAATATATTTTAAAATGTTAAAAAAAAAACTGCAGCAGTCGATGATTAATGAGCGTACATTTTAATAGTTAGTCTCCGGCTGCATTTTCCGCGCATTTCCACATGATTGCACTTAATACATGCAATATATATACCCATACCCATACCCAAACCCATACACATATAGTATATTTGTCACCAAAAGTTTTTGTTTTATTCTTTTTCGCACATTTATTGCGCCAAAACCAAAAAAAAAAAAACTACGCCGCTTTCCGTGCCCATAGTAAACGGTACAGGTTCCATTTGGCTCTCTCTCCAAAGTTCCATTACTAGAGAGGAGGACTACGGCGTTGCAACGTCTGCTTGATTTATTACTTCAATTGTGTATACGGAGAAAAATGCAGTGTTGAAAAACGCCGCAAATTCTCATTGCAGTCAACATTTTTGGATTGTACCATGGCACCATGGTTCGAAAATTGATGTGCATTCTCACAAAATTGAGTTCAATAGTTTAAAAAAAATATTGTATAACGCATTTTTTATTTGTCAGTTTATTTGAAATATATTTATTAAGTTTGAAATATATTATTTATTTTTTAAAATAGATTTAAAAAGTTATACTGGTTTGATACCAAAGAAAGAAAATATTAAAAAAATATAATTCCTCTTATCTTATTTTGGTGTAAAGGTATGCTAAAAAAATTATTAAAAAATCTAAAAAATATTTAATTTATATATAAAGAAATAAATAAACTGCTATTGGCTTTAAGAAAACTTAAAAAATAACACCAGAAGGATAAGTGAAAAGGAAACGTTAAAAATAAAAAATTGAATTGTTTTCAGGAAAACTTGTTAGCTATGAACAAATTTTCTTGGTAATCAGTATATAAAAATATTATTAAAAAATAAATACGAGGGTGGATTAATAAGTTTCCGGCCTGACCAAGAAAAACAACGTTTTTAAGAATTTTTTTATTTCTCAACATAATATCCTCCAAGGCTGATACATTTCTCATAGCGGTGTTCTAGTCTAGTAATGCCATCTCTATAGACTGATTCGTCAAGCTTCTCAAAATACCCATTTACAGCTTCGATTACTTCTTCATTGTCCGCAAATCTCTTACCGCCAAGCCATTTTTTGGGGTTAGGAAACAGATAATAGACACTCGGGGCTAGGTCTGGAAAGTAGAGAGGGTGCGGCATCAATTCAAAGTTCAGATCGTTGATTTTAGCCATCGCAACGATTGACTTGTGCGCTGGTGCGTTATCGTGATGAAACAAGATTCTTTTCTTCGCCAGATGAGGTCGTTTAATTTTCACCTCGTGGCTCAAACGTTGCAATAAGTCTGCGTAGTATTGACCAGTGATAGTTTTACCCTTTTCAAGGTAATCAATGTATATAATACCTCTTGCATCCCAAAAAACAGTAGCCATAAGCTTGTTCGCTGAAAAAATTGTTTTTGCCTTCTTTGGAGTTGGTTCCCATGATCCAATCCACTGTTTAGACTGTTCTTTGGTTTCAGGAGTGTAGTGGTAGACCCAAGTTTCGTCAACGGTTATGAATCGACGCAAAAATTCGCTTGGATTACGCTTATACAACGTCAAATTGGCGGTAGAAATGTTTTTTCGAATAAATTTTTTTTTCCATTTTCAAGAAAAACACAGAGGCGTCTTGTTCAGTGTGCTCTCAAATCTAAACTAACATGGCGATCGGGCTGAAACTATAGCTGCAAGCTATCTAAGGATGGTTCTATAGAACGGCACCTCAAGGTAGGCCTAGTGGCGCCATCTCTTGGTCAGGCCGGAAACTTATCAATCCACCCTCGTACAATCCTAATTAGAATAGAACAATAAATATAATCCATAAAATATTAAAAAATGTTACGAAAAATGGATCATCATATCGGTGACGTCTTTTGCTTATGCTTTTTAAATCATGTAAATGCAGTGTGCAAAAGTGCAAAACTAACAAATTGAGCAAGTGCAGAAATGCCCACGGTCATATGTCTGAAGAAAGCCGTGTGGTGGCGGGCTTAGAATATCCACCTCAGTGTTCCCCTGCTTGTTGTAAGAGGCGACTAAATGGGGATCGTCAGGAAATGGGTGCACGGAGCTTTAAGTTTTTGACAACAAAAATCTCTGCCACATGGCAGAGGAGACGCGGATGTCATTTACAAAAAGTGTCTGAAGTGACATGGCGGAAATGGGCGAATGAAGGCATGGAGTGATGCTTTAAGACAGCACATTCGTTTGGAGAGTGGATGCTGATAGGCAAATGATTGAAACACGGATGGTCATTTACAAGAGGTGTCAGATGATGGGCCACCAGTTCCCGGGCATTTGATGCCATAACTGGCGGAGTTCCTCAAGTCCGGGTCTGTCGGGACCAAATGGGGAGGGCAAACCGATTCCTTAATTCGGTACCATGGGTTGATTACACGTCCAAGTGTCCTCATTGCGCTAAGCCCCTTTGTGAGAGTATCGTGGTGGCTGTGGTTGAAACCTACATCGCGGGTAGAGTCACTTGGTTCGGCGTGGTGTTGCGATCTCAACCAGGTGCTGCTAGCCATAAAGCAGAAGATATGATATATACATCTCGCCTCTACCCAAGGGGGAAATGCATGCCCGACAGCATGCTTTCAATTTGGTACCAAAGAAATATCAGTCTCGGCTGATTGCTCTGAGGAGCGTTAATTTGGCGCATTAATCCAGACTCATTGCGTTATATGTACACTAAAGTTGCATATTTGAACACCGTGGTTTTAATCCTGAAAGGCAATATATCAATAAAATCCGGAAAGATCTGCTTATTGAAGCAGCTACGTTCTCAATGTCTTCACCAGAGTCCAAAGTAGAATTTAATTGAATGGAGGGTTCAAGATGTTGTCTGAACGCCATGATGTCAGTACGGATGGTGATTAACCGAGGGCTTGGACTGACATTAGAACCATCAATTTGCAAATTAACAGCAAGGGATAAATGGTCAGGTCTTAGTCCCATTTTTAGCAAATAGTTGTTTGAGAATCCGGTACCCGGGGTATAGAGCTAAATCATTACAACTAGGTGTGTGACTGGACAGATATGGGTATCTAGTTGGTGATCCTGTAGCAAGAATATTAACTCCTCTAACTGTAATTGCTTCGCCCATCTGTCGGCCCCTGGGTGAGTTGCATGTATCACCCCACAGCCAGTCTCCACCCACCAAATTCCTTTTGCCGCAAGAAGCGAGTATGTCACTGAAGTGCCTTTCTTCAATTCTATTCCACGGTGGACAGTATATGGCGCTAAATTCCATGTCTCCCAAGCCTGTGGCAACTTTTATTGAAGACATTTGTATGGTTTGTGTTTCAAAAAATCTTTGTGGAAAATGGCGGAGAGAACTCCTCGAAAGTTATTTTAATTTCTCAACCTCTAGCCCAAAGTTAAATAAAAGTAAAGAACTTTTATTTTTGCATTTTAATGAAGGCTCCAAAATTTAACCAATTTAAATAATAGTTTGAATCATTACTGTTACATCTTTACATAGTCTTGGGAGCGTTTTTTTTATGTTCATTATCCAGGAAGAGCATTTTGTAAGTAATCCTTACATTCAGAAATCTCTTCGAATCTCCCAAATTATTTTTCACTTTATTAATTAATTTAATTTAATTAAATTAAATTTTTAGTTTATTTTTTTATAAAATCGTATTGGTCAAAGGTTCCTTTTGGCTACAAGCTGCAAATTACTTTTTGAATTTTTTTTTTTTTGTTTTACTTATGCTTATTCAGCCTTGTCCCACTGTGCACTTATTTGTTGAGGGCGGTGTGAACTTGTTTGCGGCTCCCTAGAGGAGCCCGCTACGCATGTTGATGCCCTCAAATACCACTCCAGCTGGAATGGATGCGTAAGGTGTATGGGTCACTTTTTGGCACGTAAATCACACAAATGTCGCCAATGGCCAAACAAAAACTGTAGCATACTTTTGCGCGCAATCAAACGCAATAGACCAAGTTTTATTTATCATCGGCATCGGTATATGGAGAAGTTGCGTGTGTGTGAGTACTGCAATTTGTAAGACTCGTTTATTGTTGGGATATTTTTGGCATGCCATTTCTCAAGGCGGGCTTATCGGGTAACCCAACCCGAACGACTCTTAAGCATATCGTGCATTTAATTACCGGTCTCAGCTAATATTTAAGCTTGGAGCTGTGCCGAAACCATGGCATGTCCAGGCATGGCCGACATCAAGTGGATACTGCCGCTGACCGTTGGCACCAAAGCTCGATGAACACGAGAACCCATTGACCGAATTTCTTTGTCGTTTTCGTTGCTGATGTTGTTGTTGTTATTGTTGTTTTTCGTTGAAAACCCTGCCACCCCTGTTTTTAATATATTTTTGCAATTTAATGCGCGGCAAGCACTTCACTTTAATACGATGGCGATGATGATGATGACGATGCAGCAGGACGCGGTAGAGGAGCCGCAGGGATAAGGTTTCGACCTCGCACACCATGCAGTGACACATATTTAAGTCATTGCACTCGCTCAATGGCCAGCCAAGCGGCAATTGGCTGCAGCTCATGTATGAGCATGTGTGTGTAAGAGAGGATTGGCCAAAAAAAAAAAATGAGAAGCAGCTCACTTTGCGTTCAAGTCATGATTTTAATTCACTTGCGTGACTGTGTGAGTATCTGTGTGTGTCTTGTGCTGGTGTGTGTATAAATTTGCTAGTCAGGCTGCCAACTTGCCAGCCAGGAAGCCATTCAGTCAACCAGCCGTGCGTCTTCATCGTCTACGTCACGTGGTTTCGTCAGTTTCAGTTGCCTTCAGTTGCATGTTCATTACTTCCGTCCGCCTGTCTGCAAAATTATTTTAATTATGCAGCTCCAATGACGATGACGCCGACGACGACGACGTCGAGGGCATACAAGTCGAGTATGATGAGTAGCAGTCTGTGCACAGTACTCTGCCGCCATTTCCAAGCAGCTGTTACATATTCTCTGGCCAACTGACTTTGTCGACTTTTGGGCGACTTGAGTGAACTGCAGGCAAGCAGTGCCGGCACTACGACCAAACACTTCCTTCCTTGCCAGCCAGCCGGCCAGTCCTGGGACAATCAGACTGACAGACAGACAGCAGACCACATTGTGACTATTTTGCTGACAACATTTGTAACTAATCGGCTACAATCAAAGCTCTGATGTGATATGTCCAGTGCTACAGTGTGCCAGGTGGTAGATTGTTGGCACAGAAGTAAATAATATAGATGGTGCAAGTCTTTGGAGAAGAGATTTTCCAGATACTAGGTGCGTTTGTTAAAAAGTGAAGGGTAGCCTTTCTATCTCCCCATCTTCTCCACAAGTGCCACCTTCTGGGTCCTGATCTTGCGGAAGCCCAAGAGCTCGAATGCTAGCTTTGGATTGCTCTTGCCCAGAGCGAGCGAGAGATATTGGATGCACTATAGCTTTTCCTGTAATTTAAAACTTAATCTTTTATTATATGTTTTAACCACGAATCACTGGTAAGACTTTGCTGCGATATTGTCGGACTTCCCGTTACCGAGTAAAACAGACTTAGACTATGGTGAGTTAGTGGTGTCGATCTCTACCGTTTTGCGGATAGGATTACTTATGTTGTTGTATTATCTTTATCGGTGCACCACGTATGTGGATTGCTAATGGAAAGAAAAGATGAGAAAGTCAGAAACATTAAAGAAGAAGTCTATCCAGGTGGAGAACGCAGGTTGTCTCCACTGGATAATCCATAGTGATTATGGCGTGAGTCCAGTTGGGTTCTTTGGAAATTTGAAAAGGTCTAAGGTTTTATGTGGGCTGCAGTTGCAGATGGGACAAACAACAACCACCTCAGGGTTTACGCTCGCCTTTGCCTTGGCGGGGTTCGGTCCAAAATGGGAAATGTAATTACCCACCTACTCATTGTAGATAATTTGAAGTCTGTTATTTATGGGAGCGGATGATTGAGCTACATTTAAAATGGGAGGTAGCTCGCTGCAGATGTCAGGACTATTTATTGTTTTATACTTTGACAAAGCCTTGGAGGCAGCTTGACTGTCGTCAAGAATGGGCACGTTCCTTTTAGTTTCATAGCAGTTATTTGTAAGTCTTGGTGCTCTTTATAGGAGCTTCTTTCTTCCAATCTTCTTTCTTCAAGAAGACTGTTCCATATTCATCAGCTCCTGATAGAACATTCTCCCTTCCAATCTTCTCTCTCCAAGACGATTGTGACGCATTCATAAGCTTCTGATAGGAACTTCTCCTTTTCAATCTTTTCTGTCCAAAAAGACTGTGAAGCATTTATCAGCTTCTGATTGAAGCTTCACCCTTTAAGCTTCCTTCTTCAAGAAGACTGTTCCGCATTCATCAGCTCATGATAAACCTTCTCCCTTCCAATCTTCTTTCTCCAAGAAGACTGTCGCATTCATCAGCTTCTGATAAGAACTTCTTCTTTTCAATCTTTTCTGTCCAAGAAGACTGTGAAGCATTCATCAGCTACTGATTGAAGCTTCTCCCTTTTAATAGTCTTTCTTCAAGAAGACTGTTCCGTATTCATCAGCTCCTGATAGAACCTTCTCCCTTCCAATCTTTTCTCTCCAAGAAGACTCTGACGCATTCATCAGCTTCTGATAGGAGTTTCTCCTTTTCAATCTTTTCTGTCCAAGAAGACCGTGAAGCACTTATCAGCTCCTGGTTGAAGCTTCTCCCTTTTAATCTTCTTTCTTCAAAAAGACTTCCGCATTCATCAGCTCCTGATAGAACCTTCTCCCTTCCAATCTTCTCTCTTCAAGAATACTGTGACGCATTCATCAGCTTCTGATAGTAGCTTCTCCTTTTCAATCTTTTCTGTCCAAGAAGACGGTGAAGCATTCATCAGCTCCCGATTGAAGCTTCTCCCTTTTAATCTTCTCTTTCCGAGAAGACTGTGATGAGCTTTTACTCTCCATGGTCTTCGCATATATGCAGATCTAAGATAGGATACTGCTGTGACTTCAAGCAGATTGCGAGAGAAGGTTATGTGTCCGGAGTGTAACTTTACTTATTGCCGTCGTTCAAAGGATCCGATCTGATCATGAAATTATAAAATGTTTAGCTTAATGACGCTAGCGTGCGCATGAGCTACCCTGTGGTCCAATGTCTGGGTAACAGATCCTCGATCTTACGATCACTGTGTTTCAGCTGCTATCTGTCTTTTTGAAAGATTTTCGCAGTAAACTTAATATATTTGAACCACTGTGCGCTCTGGCTGTGGTGATTCATGAATTTTGATGATTATGCTGATCATTTAGATTATGCAGTCCGTGCGTGTGTTGGGGGCCAATGCCACAAAGTGTGAACTCAATTTGTATTACCCGGGAGTGTGTGACTGGTGTGTGTATGTGTGTGTGATTGTGGTTAAGTATTTCATCAACATCAGCTGCAGCTCAGTCATTTAGTCATTGCCATTTCTCAAACAAGGACAACATGGAGGACGTTAGTTCTGGTTATACATAGTATCGTCTGCCAGTTGTGGAGTTAGCCAGCCGTTGCATTTCCTATACCAAATTAGTTTTTCATGTAAATTTTTGCCTCAACTCTAGGTACACTTATGTGGTCAACCTGTGCCTGTCTGTGTAAGTGTGTGTGTGTGTGTGTGTATCTGTGTATGCTCTTGAGTATGTGAGAGTTTGTTATAATTTATGTAGCAATTTATCATGTACCATTGGCCACAACTGGCTGTAACTAATACCAACAAACAAAGCTGTCAACCACTAATACCCTGACTGCCTGGTCATATACTATACCAATACATGTACGACGTGTATGTATACATAGTACAATTGTAGCCATTTTTGAACAGGGCTTATTGAAATTCATGCAAGCAGGCGGCTTAAGTGCGTAGTATATAAAGCGAGCATAACTGTATTACAGAGTGTTACGTGGCGCCTAAATGCATGCAATAAATTTTATATAAAAGACACAATTGAAAAGCTTAAGTGAAAGGTAGCAGCAGTCGACCAATGCCATTTGTAAAGTCAATTGCCTGACATACATACAAAAAAAAAATAAGAAATACACACAGATACACACACAGTTACAGATACTAATGCAGCTAAGCACTTTAGCGCAGTCTGCGAAATAAATAAATAAACGCAACTAGGCATTAGACAGACAACCGCATATCAATGCAATCCGCTTTAGCTTTAGATTTAGTTGCTCCTTTTTGTAAGTCAGAGCTGCGATTTATAGACTGGGCGACATTTTATCCAGTACAGGACCGTGCATGTGTCAACTGGGATAGTTCCGCAAAACGTAAGGAGCACTGGAATTGAATTTTATTTTAATCGAAATAAGGTGAAGAAACCAATATTTAACAAAATTTCAGGAGCAACACGAAGTAATATCAGTGAAGTCACTTAAAGTATCTATTAAAATTTTGTTTTATAATGTTTGATAAAACCCTCGATCAGGTGTTTCAGTCATTTTTATTCTCTGAACTTAGGATTTTGTATGGCCGCACTATTTTATAATTTAATTATTTTAAATAGCTATTTGTAAATAAATAAAAACCCAGAATACTGCCTTCGGCACTCTTGCTCTGATATATGTGGAGGATATACGCCTCAGGATAAGCTTCTGGTTTGCCTGGCTTGTGAATCCTAAGAATCGCAGCTAGTTTCTATTGCTTTGGGAAGACTAGGAGCCTGATAATCGCATTACAAATAAATACTATATAAAGGATCGCCTTAGCAAGGCCTTCAACGTAGCATTGCAAATCCTATCAATACCCGGAGCTTTATTTTTCGACAATAATTGGATCACTTCAGTTAATTCTTCAATTCTTATAGGGTTAATAGGCGGGGACATCTGCAGTGGGGTCTGAAGGTTCTGGTGGGTCTCCCAAGTCTGCTCTATCGTAGCAAATTCATATGGACTGAAACGATCCTCTAGATGGTATCCCAAAGCATTAGCCTGTTTCCTTACGTTTGTAGCAAGTTCACCTCCAGGTCATCGGACAGGAACCTGTCTAAAGAGTAGTCGTTTAAGCGATTATTTGCGCTTAGATAGAGAGTGGATTAGACCAAACTATTATTTTTGTTCAAATGTTTTGCTAACATTATGATGTTTTAACATAATGCTCTTAAAGCAGAATTAGCAGATGTAAAAGTTCAATGTTGTCTTCTTGAAAAAATATTTTGAAAGCCTGACATGACTAAGAATTAGCTTTCAACGAACTTAAAAAGGAAAAAGGTAGCCATTATTGATTTTATATACACCCGTAACTACGTCAAAAAAGCAGAAATTTTATAAAAACTTTCATAATTTGCTTAAGCTTTGATTAACAATAACCAAAAAATATTTTACAAGGAAAAGATATTTTCAACAAATGTAATGCAAATGTAAGCAAAAGATTCCTAGAACGCACTCTTTTCTTAAATATATAGTATACTATAAATTCCTGGTATATTAAATGGCAGAACGAAGAAATCAGCAATTCAAAAGGATTTGCGTGAAAGTTGGCGAGCTGCAGTGATGACAGTCACAGTGCCAATGCCATTGAATTCTGCCAGTGGCAACTGCAGCCAGTTGAGAGTGTCTTACACTTGTATCTGTATCTGTATGTGTGTGGATGTGTGAGTGTGTGCGTGTATCTGTGGACTCCTATGTGAATGCAATATCAATACAATCTAGCAATGGTTCAATAGTTGAGAAAATGTTTGCCTAACCGCATCGTGCATGTCCTTTGCCAAGGATTTGTGCCACTTGCCATGTGTCTTGTGCCATTTATTCAACGCTTGAGTGATCACAGTGCTAGTGAATTGTCTGCCAACGCCAACAACAACTACAACAACAATAACGATAGCAACAACTGCAGTACAAAGTAACTACAAACTGCCAATTGCAGCAATGGTAAAAGCTATTAATTGTGGTTAGGTAAGACAGAGGATTTGAAATGTATCTGAAACTGAACTGAACTGAAACTGACCCGTCAAGCCACTTAACAACACTTAATTAAATTTCCTCCCTTTTGGAGGCATTACAAATTTTTGCCCAGCTTTGTCTGAGTTTTGTTAAATTTAATATGCCATTTAGTAAATATATAGTATACATGTTTTATGTTATTATTCTTTTAGCATTAAAAATAATATTTCTTTTAATACGTATATACCGTATAAATATATATAAACGTATTTTAGGTACTGGATGGATTCCAGTGGAAAACGCGAACTCGCATCGTAAAGCAAACACGAAAAGAATTTAATTAAAATCTGAAATTACAGCCAAAGGCGTTTTTTGCCATGCAACCGACAGAGCCAGCATCATTCAGCTATCTTACTTCCACCTCTCTCTCTCTTACTCACTGTCAGTTGTATGAATTGAATTTTTGCTCGCGGTTTTGAACGCTTATTAAATGCATAATATGCTCTTCCTCTTCCTTCTTCTTCTTCTTTTTTATTTGGAACAATAACATCTGCAGCTTTGGGTTAATATTCATATTTAATATTTTACGTTCGAATTAAATTTCGAAAATTTTATGAGGACATACATTTGTGAAATAACTTAAATCTATTTTAATAAAATGTTTACTTAATTCGAATTTCCTAATAACTGTTATAATTAGCTCGGTTGGGATTAAAATGCAATTTGGTTGGAAAAGGAAATTCATAATTTGGTGGTATAAAATAATGATAAAAATATTTAGTAGATACTTATATATAACAATTTTCAAACTTTTAGTCAGGAATTTCAAATATTTAGATGCGAGGGTGGATTGATAAGTTTCCGGCCTGACCTAGAAAAACAACGTTTTTAAGAATTTTTTTTTTATTTCTCAACATAATCTCCTGCAAGGCTGATACATTTCTCATAACGGTGTCCTAGTCTAGTAATGCCATCTCTATAGACTGATTCATCAAGCTCCTCAAAATACAGCTTCGATTACTTCTTCATTGTCCGCAAATCTCTTACCGCCAAGCCATTTTTTGAGGTTAGGAAACAGATAATAGTCACTCGGGGCTAGGTCTGGAGAGTAGGGAGGGTGCGGCATCAATTCAAACTTCAGATCGTTGATTTTTACTTGATCGCAACGATTGACTTGTGCGCTGGTGTGTTATCGTGATGAAGCAAGATTCTTTTCTTCGCCAGATGAGGTCGTTTAATTTCCACCTCGTGGCTCAAACGTTGCAATAAGTCTGCGTAGTATTGACCAGTGATAGTTTTACCCCTTTTCAAGGTAATCAATGTATATAATACCTCTTGCATACCAAAAACAGTAGCCATAACCTTGTTCGCTGAAAAAATTATTTTCACCTTCTTTGGAGTTGGTTCCCCTGGTCCAATCCACGGTTTAGACTGTTCTTTGGTTTCAGGAGTGTAGTGGTGGACCCAAGTTTCGTCAACGGTTATGAATCGACGCAAAAATTCGCTTGAATTACGCTTATACAACGTCAAATTGGCGGTAGAAATATTTTTTCGAATCAATTTTTTTTCCATTTTCAAGAAAAACACAGAGGCGTCTTGTTCAGTGTGCTCTCAAATCTAAACTAACATGGCGATCGGGCTGAAACTATAGCTACAATCTATCTAAGGATGGTACTATAGAACGCCACCTCAAGGTAGGCCTAGTGGCGACATCTCTTGGTCAGGCCGGAAACTTATCAATCCACCCTCGTATAACAAATTTTTCAAATTTTAAGTCAGGAATTTCAAATATTAAGTTACACACCTAAAAATCACTCTTCTCATATTTAGAAAAAGAATATGTGAGAATAAAATCTTTTTACAAGAAGGTTTTTTATGTTTTTTTTAAGATTTCGTAATTATAGTTGTATTTGTATACCCTGTTCCTAGGGGAAGGATCAAAAAGAAAGAGGTGTTACAGACTACAAACTCTTTATACAAATATACCTATCAGAAACTTGGGTAACTATTGAGTCTTGTCTCCAATTTCATCTACGCGTCTTTACTTTAACACTGAGATTTCGCAGACCACAAGAGCTAAAGACGCAAAAGTTTACCAGCAGATTGTTTTAGTTCCTCTGATATACGAGGGGTATTCAAAAAGTAAGTTTCCCTGGTCTGGCGTTTCTCTTGTGCACCATCTAGCGGCCTCGCACTGAACACAACATCAGTGTTGAGTCTATCGATAAGAGCGGCACTGGTATTGGTGACCGAAAATAGTCTTTTCAGCAGTATAAACACAACAACCATGGAGCTACCATTGCAAAACGTGTCCAATTATGAATTGCGTTAGGTGTTTTGTTGGTTAATTTTGAAGCCTGGTACAACAAATCAATGCGGATCGTTACTGCGAAGTTTTAAATAAGCTTAAAAATGCCATCAGACGAAAACGTCCAGGAAAATTATCCAAAAAAATCTTACTCTTTCATGATAATGCACGGCCTCATTCTGCTCAAAAAACGAGAACTTTATTGGAAAAATTCAAATGGGAAATTTTCGATCACCCACCCTACTCTCCGATCTCGCACCAAGTGGGCAGCATTTTGTTTCAAACGAAGAAGTCCAAACACCTGTCAAATTATGGCTCCAAAAACAGAACACGTCTTTTTTTAAAGAAGGTTTGCATAAACTCTATAACAGATACGAAAAATGTATTCAAGTCGAAGGTGACTATGTAGAAAAATAGTTTGTGAGTCAAATAATTAATAAATATTCATTTTGTAACCTCAAAATTGTTTTGTACTTCATTTTAAAATTAGGAAACTTTTTGAATGCCCCTCGTATTTCCTTGATTAATTCCTTTTAACAATAATATACAGAATATTACTAAAGTAAAACAGTTTCTTGTTTACCAAATTCCTTTGGAACGAGATATCTTCGAAAGTTCTCCATATCTTATTGAACTCAGATACGTCACGAGGCATTAGTTTTGTTCCTTTAATAACACAGAAGTACAAATATTTTAGTCATGTCAGTTGTTGAAAAGCTATTGGTTATTTCCGAAGTAATTTGTTTCGTAATATCTGAGTTCGGGGTCAGAATTGTCCCATTGAGATATTTAAGGTTATGTGTCCGAAAAAGAGTGTTTTTTCCACTTTTGCGGTTAAGTACAGAGCTTAAAAAAGTCGTGATACATCAATTAGTACCACTCATTCCCCTTTAATTGAAGAGTTCAATAGATCAATTACGATTTTAATGGCTATTCGGAGTTACGACATAAATCTCGTAAATCTCGACATAGTTTTAGTAAGATTTTAAAAGATAACTTCATCTTGGCTTTCTAATATCATTTGTATTTGATTAGATGAATCTCTGATATTTATCACGATGAAGGCGAATGGAAATTAATTTATTGCTTTCAAAATTTTTTTTTCCGAACGGACTTAGGTGAAATTTTGTGAACTTCTGCGAATTTCCATTATTTTAATCTTATTTTTATAAAAGTAGAGTTGCATGTTCACAATAAATAACATTCAACAATGGGGTCTTAAGCTACTTGCGGAATACGCGCAGAACGAACAGTGGCATGGACCCGAACACTTTAACACTTAAGTCCTTCCAGGAACGGAGAAAAGTAATAAGAAAAGAATTTGCCGTCTAAAACTTTCCTTAGCTTCTCTTAGTAGCTGTCAGGTGGCTTGTCTTATAATGCCACAAAAGGATATAGGTTCTATTAGTGGCTTCGTCGCGGCATTTCTCGACAGATTTTCAGATAAATCGTAATCTAAAGTAGACTTTGTTCCATTCTGCTGGTCTGTGGCAAGAGATTTCGCTCTAATGAGGAGGTGATCGCCGAAACTGAAGCGTATTTTGAAGGCCTCGGCATCATCGGCCTACAACACCGGTATTGAAAAGTTAGAGAAGCGTAACGTTTGTATCTCTGCCAAATGGAACTACTTTGATGAATAAATATGAATTACTGTAGAGAATTGTATTTTTCTTAGTTAGACCAAAGACTTATTGACCCACCTGTTATATGGCTGAATTGAACTCTAATTTCTCGAATGTGTTTTCAACTCAGCTATTGGACTAATCGCGGCTTGAATCTCTAAAGGTATAGTGATGGCTCTTTCTTTATACTCTCCATCTAGGTTAGTGGATACGTGCCTATCCAGGACTTGGTCTTAGTTGGGTTCTTCACATTGAGGTGTACATATGTATACGTATTTCAGAGCTATCAAAATGCTGTATTCCATTTTTCCAACTTTTGGTTGGGATCTGAAACTGAAAACCCCTTCCGTGTTTCCCCCCTGAAACAGACAGCCGCATTCTTAGTGGCGCGATTCCCTGTCCCAGTCGCTTCTATATATAAAGACACGTCCGTTTACCTTAAACGTATATGATGTTCTTCCTCTAAAGAGGATTTCGTCGACATCTCTAGAACTTATGCGTGATTGATGCCTCGAGAAAACATCTTCCCGTGATTTGCCAACTTTCCTTCGACATGTGCATGTGTCACGTTTTCTATGTGAGAATAATATCTGAGATTACTATAAAATTTAACTCAATGGTATCTAGCCTACTTTCTTGTCTTAAGGGGCACACCTAGTGTGACAGCATAAAAAAAAGGCCATTTTTGGGAATTAATAAAAAAAAACTAGTGAATCCATCTATTTAAAATTTTGAGGGTATATTTATACATGTTTTGAGAATACACAGTAAAATTTTTGAAATAAAATATTGAATATTTTGAAATGACACGCGATCTCCGGCGGCGCCAAAAAAAGTTCCTCCACTGCTGGAGTGATTGCAGCCTTCTCCGTTGATAAAACCTAAAAAAAAAATTCTCGTTAAACTAAAACATATTGTCTGTACCATGAACCTCGGGCGAACAAAAAAATCGAAAATTGACAAAATGGCGGCATGTTGAAAAAAAAAAGTTAAATTTTTCCCAAAATTTTGGTCGTTTTTGACCTCCCAAAATTCGATTTTTGATCAGATCAAAAAACTGGAGGTTCATGGTATGGAGAACTATATAGAGGAGATGCAAAAAAAATTTGATAGCGATCGGATCATTTGTCTTCGAGTAATCACTCCAGCAAATTCGAAAAATGCTGTTTCGAGAAAAACGCGTTTTTCACACCTAGTGTGAAATTTTCAAAAAAAAAAAATTAATTTTTTTCCATATTTCTATAGGTTATACCTTTAAAAATAACATACTAAAATTTTAAATCGATATCTTAAATAGTTTTAGAGTTACAGCCATTTAAAAGAGTAGCCGCTCGGCAGTTAGATAGTTGGTATATACCTGAGATCACGTGTCATTTCAAAAATATTTAATATTTTATTTCAAAAATTTTACTGTGTATTCTCAAAACATGTATAAATATTCTCTCAAAATTTTGTCACACTAGGTGTGCCCCTTAAAGATAAAATGATCGTTTTCACTGTTATAGAGCGGCTACTCTTTTAAATGGCTGGAACTCAAAAACTATTTAAGATATCGATTTAAAATTTTAGTATGGTTTTTTTAAAGGTATAACCTATAGAAATATGGAAAAAAAATTTATTTTTTTTTTTGAAAATTTCACACTAGGTGTGCCCCTTAATAGGACCTCCCCTAAGGCGTATTTGTCGTATATTCGGAAGCTTGAATCTTCTAGAAAACCAGTACCACGTCTGTTTTGAAAGAATTTAGGCTTAGACAAATGCCTAGCCTAAAAATTGTTCACAGACATTGTATTCATTAACGAGGGAAGTCTCTATAGCAGTGTAGACAATACATCTCCTTTGGGTGTACACCGCGAATTTCTCTTAATCTCCTCCTTTTAATTCTCACAAAAGAGAGTAGGCACTGCGACCTAAAGATCTATTGTACCGTACCCTTTTTTAGGACAAAAGACCATCTGTTTTCCGTATGAAGGGCAGTAAGTCTTTCGTTTGGATTTGACGAACCTGGAACGGGCAGATCCATTCAGCTTCAAATACGTGACTCTTTCCACCTCTACTGCTGGACAATAACACAAGATGTGTTTGGTCGCCTCGTCTTCTTCAAAACAAAGCCTGCACTCTGACCAGTCCGATAGACTCATTTTTTCTGAGTGATAATTTGGGTAATTTTTACCAAGACCTATAGTTTTAAAGACATCCAAAGGTAAGACTATAATTTAGGTTGTAGTAGGACTTGGGTGAAGTGAACTAATATCCTCTATGTTCTCCTAAGTCCCATTTGTTGAACATAGTTTTCATTGTTCACCAGCTAATGCCACAAAAGTGCGCTGGGTAGGTGCAGATCCAGTCTTGAAAGTGACTTTGTTACGGAATCTGGACTTGGATTTTGGTTATGCATTCCCTAATCAGGTTGGAGGCAATTCTTCTCGAAGATAATGCGATGATAGCAGCCTGGCTATTTGAAAATAAATGTCAGCAACCCTAGTACTTTTAGAAAGATAATCTGGACGCAGACATATAAGGCGTGAATCTCTCTTTGAAAGGCATTGGGCCAGATACCCATTGCAATAAAGATTCTGGTGCTGGGTTCCGCAACTGCAGCAACCTGTTGCGTCTTGAAACTGTCAGTAAACTGCTGGCCCTGGAGGTTCCCACAGGGTTTGTGGAGGTGCAACCCGTCAATTATGTTTGGGTTGATACCCCAAGTGCTACCAAAGAACTTCCTGCAAGCTCATTAAGCTCAAGTGCCCTTTAAGAGCACTAATGCTACCTAGAGTGGGTTTCAGTTCAGCCGTTTATAAGCTGCAGAAAAGGAGCTGCTTTTACTAAAATTAGATTTTCTAGCCCTTATGTTCTACGAAGTTCTTTTAGTTCATACGGGCAAAAAATTATGGGTTTTTCAATACATAAATCGATCTTTTCGATTTAGATTAAGATTAGAGGAAGATACTGCCCAATATTAAATTATTTCTTTGTTAAAGAATTTCGATTATTTAATGCAGTACCCCGGAACAGATTTTTTTATTTACCAGTAGAAAGAACCCATTAATCAAAAAAAAAAAATCGTCTAAAATGGATATAAAAAATTTGGATTTAATCAATTTTTTGAAATCAGAAAAGTCAGCATACAGATTACATTGTTCAAATTTAGTTGCATTTACGCAGTGGAGTCATTGAATATGGTGCCATTCGTAAAAAGTTGGGAAGGACAATAGAATACTCCCCATAGCTGAATTTTTCCACAACATATAATCATATCTACAAGAACTTTTTGAGGAGCTAGAAATTGGTAATGGTTAACATCGAAATAATAATAAATATTTAAATTTTATGCCTTCCTTACCATCTTACGATATTTGTCTCTTTGAGTTTGAGACAATTGACTCCAGCCCCGGGTGGTTTTTCCAGCAAATGTATACGTATCCATGCCTTTGTTTTTTTTGCGCATTTCCCCTAAGTATTTTAAAAATCCGTTGTTCAAAATTGGTAATCGATTGCATGGGACTTTTCGTTTCTTGGACTTGCATGCGGCTTTTCGTTTCTTTGGGCACTTGGGTTTGCAAAGAGGCTTCCTCTTTATACGTACAGTAGGCGCACATTTGGGCGGACAGGCCGTTTTTGCTTTCATTTTCTTGCAGAATTTAAATTGGCCTTTCGGCTGTGGGGGTCTGCACATACGTTGTTGATCCTTAACCTTAATACAACAGGTGGACTTGCCCTATTTGAAGGAAGAAGTTAATAAGTAAGTTGATCAACGCTTGGAGAAGCTCTACTTACGTAGTACAATGCTCTTTCTTCCGGTGACAACTTGCCCCATTCTCTTTTACATGCACCTTTAAGATCTTTTTTGCAGATTTCCGGATGACACTTTTTAAACTCCTTTAGAAAATTCAGGAAACCATTCTGATCTGTACGGACGTCCGTTCTATATAATAAGTTACCCATTGGGACGACGAAAGAATTTTTCATATAGTGGTAAAAAAATAAACTTGTACAATTTTTAAATTCTCAAATTTTATTAAATTATTTCGAACTGCTGTGCGTTTAAGTTTTGAGAATAAACTAAAAGTTTGAGTGTAAACTGAAGGCCTACTATTTATTTTTTCGTTCAAAATTTGTTACTGTGGGTAAATATTTTTTTTCCTAAAAATTAAATTAAAAATTTAAAAAACCCCCGAACTTAAGTAATTTTCATTCAAAAAGTAAAAAATAATAAAAGAAACTTAATGTTAAAGTACCTAAGAATCTATTAATAATTCTAAAAAAATACGTCGCGTTGGGAGACACGCGAGGGCAGACGTCGTTGACGGTCGTATCTTACATGCAAATTTTTTGAAGTAATTCTATGAAAGTTTTGAAGTATTTTCTTAATTTTGTTTTTAAGTTAATCTTTGTTGCTTAATTAGACTATTTGTATTTAAATTGTTAGTTTAGGAGCGGTCCCCCAACGCGACGTATTTTTTTAGAATTATTAATAGATTCTTAGGTACTTTAACATTAAGTTTCTTTTATTATTTTTTACTTTTTAAATGAAAATTACTTAAGTTCGGGGGTTTTTTTAAATTTTTAATTTAATTTTTTATTTCATACTTTTTATAGGTAGGTTAGGTTAAGTTAGACTTTAGAATATTATAATATACTTATTATAATTTAGATTCTTGATAAGGTATAGATTACATTTAAGGTCAAGCTCGTTTGCTTTTTTTTACGCATTCTCCCCACTTTCACTCCCCACAACTTTTAAACGGCTCAACCGATTTTCATCAAACATGTCTAGGAACACTCGCACATAAGTCACCTTTAATACAAAAAAAATAAATTGAAATCACTGTATGCGTTCGGGAGTTATGATGCCACAGACAGACAGACAGTCAGACAGACAAATTTTAAGCCAATCGGACAAAGTTGATGTTTGTAACTTCAAATGGCCATAACTTCTAAACGAGAAGAGATAGAGCAAAAATAACCGCAGATTCGAATCAGTGGCGTCGTCAGCTACAATAGGACCAAATTTTAAGCCAATCGGACAAAGTTGATGTTTTTCTCCCCACTTTCACTCCCCACAACTTTTAAACGGCTCAACCGATTTTCATCAAACATGTCTAGGAACATTCGCACATAAATCACCTTTAATACAAAAAAACTAAATTGAAATCACTGCATGCGTTCGGGAGTTACGATGCCATAGACAGACAGACAAACAGACAAACAGACAGACAGACAGACACGTCAAACTTATAACACCCCTCTTTTTGCTTCGGGGGTTAAAAATATTAATTTTAATGCGATATTTTGGAAATTCCCATCTCTGAGATATATTGTTTCATACGAACGAATACACAAACTGACATAAGTATATGATTTCTCTAGGCACACCGATAATACTTTAGTTCATTAGACCCTGTACCGTATGGGACAAACGGTATATTAAGTTTGTGCAAGCCGAAAATGTATTTAACATATAGAAGGAGTCGTCGGAGACACCCCGAAGTGTACCTTAAATTTGATCAGGGTGACTAGAGATGTCGATATACCCATGTCCGTCTATCCGTCCGTCCGTCTGTCCGTCTGTCCGTCCGTCTGTCTGTCCGTCCGTCTGTCCGTCTGTTCGTTTGGTAAGAACTTGAGCAACCAAACTTTTACATTAGATCCCATATTATTTCATACGAGACAAGTTTATATTATTTTTTTTTGATATCGGGGTTAAATTATATAGCTCCCATAGGGGTGATTCAGACGACCTCGAAAAAAAACAAAAGTTTTAGATGAATAGATTCGTTTGTTTACGAAGATATCGTAACCAAATTTGGTATTCGAACGTTTTTTATAGTTCCCCAGTACTGTACCAAATTTGATTAAAATCGGACTATATCATATAGCTCCAATGGGACCGATCGGCCAAAATAAGTTTTTTATACAAAATTCGCAGATTTGGCATTCAGAAGCTTTTTAAAGTACCCAAGCATTGTATTAAATTTCTCCCATAGTGGGTCCAAAAAAAACCTTTTTTATAAAAAATTATTTGTGTTTCGTTTGTTTGTTAAGATATGTGAACTAAATTCGGCATACAGATCTTTGTTAAGGCATGAAAGCACTGTGTCAATAATGATCGAAACCGGTTGATTATATCATACAGCTCCCATACGAACGATCGGTCAAAAAAAAAATATTTGCTTAAATATTCTTCTGTTTTTGGTTTTTATGAAGGAACCAGATTTTATTGCCAGCTAGTGGTACAGGGTATCCCAAAGTCATCCGCGCCCGACTTACGTATGCCAATTTTTTGAGCTGCCTTTAACGTCAAGTCTTGCATATTGTATTACCATGAGCCATCTGGACTAAATCAATTTATAGGATTGATACTAAAATGTCAGGCAATAATATATTCAACATATTCTACTTCCAAATTGTTGGATTAATAGCCGCAAATTTTTTGTTTATGCCAGCTTTTGCGCTTTCTTTTAAAGCTTTTGGAGTTGGTTGAATCGTTTTACATTTTTTGACGTAAAAAAAAATAAATTTTAAAACTGCCTAAAAAACTTTACTTAAAAGTATCTACTGAAATAAACAACATTCTTTCATAAACCAAGGAATTTATTATTACTTTTCTGGTTTAAGATTTGAAAAAAAATATGTGTCCTTTATATTAAATCCACTAACTATAGAACCTTTCCTTTACAAATATTTTTTCGTCTTATTTTATATCATTTCATCTAATTTTATCTCATTTCATCACATCTCTTTTCATCTTATTTGAACTCTTTTTACCTTAATTTTTCTCAATTCATCATTTCAAATCCCATATCATCTCACTTATTTTCCTAAATTTCTCTTGTCATATCATATAATTTCATCTCATTTTATCTTATTTTATCTCACTTTATCTCATCCCATTTTATCTTATTTTATCTCATTTCATCTCATCTCATTTTATCTCATATTTAATCTCAATTTGTCATGTCACATCATTTCAATACATTTCATCTCATTTTATCTTATTTTAGCTCATTTCATCTTATTTTATCTCATATCATATCAATTAAACTTATTTTAGCTCATTTTTCCTTAATTATTTTTCTCTATTCATCTCATTTCAAATTTTACTTCATTTTATCGTATTTTATCTCATTCCGTCTCATCTCATTTCAACGAATTTTATTTCATTTTTCTTCATTTCTTATGTCATATCATATCATTTCATCTCATTTTATAGTATTTTATCTCATTTTATTTCATTTCATTTCATCTCATCTCATTTTATTTCATTGTATCTCATATTTGATCACATTTCATTTCTCATATTACCTTATTTTTTCTCAATGCATCTCATCTCAAGTCATATCTCATGTCATCTCATTTCATCTCTTATCATCTTATTTTGTCTCATTTCATGTAATTTTATCTTAGTTTTTTCAATTCATCTAATCGCAAGTCATATCATTTCATCTCAATTTATCTCATTTAATTTATTTTATCTCATTTCATTTCATTCTCTTATATAATTTCTTGTCATTTCATCCCATTTTTCTTATTTCATCTAATTTTATTTTATTGCATTTTATGGTATTTCACCCAATCTCATTTAATCCGATAATATCTCATTTGGTTTGAGAATTTACTGCGAAGAAATATCTTTTATTTAAAAGACTACACATTTTTAAAAGCTTTTTCGCATCTTTCTACAAACTTTTGGTTTAGCAATTCATTGAGGGAAAATGTCCTTAATGTAAAAGGCAATGGACTCTTAACATTTTTTCCTTTTGATTCTAGATACTGTTTCCAAAATGTAATTTTTTAATTCGATAACTTTTAAAATCTTTATTTTTATTTTCCAAATAATTTTCTGGTAAAATATTCCAATATTCTTTATACAAAGAGCTATAGACTTATAGAACTTTCTTTAAAGGATTCTAGCTTCTTCTTCTCTTCTACTTTTAAAGTTAAGGAATTTGCAGTTAAAGGAATATTTCTAGCCAAAGAAAGTTTAAACTGTCCTAGGTTTTAGATACTCTTATTTTGCTTACGAGTTTAGATAATAATTCGTTTTTTTTTTTTGCTAAAACTCCAATCAAATGAAATTTTGTGTCTGCTCTATTTATGCAACAATTCATATATTCATAATGCTCTTAGATTATTATTATTATTATTGCACAAATTAACCCATAATACCCATAGAAATTTATGCTCGAAATATTAAATTATATAAACAATATAAAAAACCATTAAAGCTGAGCAAAAATTTATATGCAATCTCTCAGCGTCTGGCTTCGTCAATTGAATAATTTGTGTACGATTTTAATGACTTCTTTTATATGAGCCTGCCATATGCAGAGAGTCAATTTGTCGTGGAGAGAGAGAGAGAGATCGGAGAATGTGGGAAAATGTGAAAATGAGGAAAATGGAAAAACTGCAGAACTCGAGGCGTTTGGCATTTCACGCCGTAGCTGCATTTAAGTGCTTTAATGCGCCAGCTGGCAACTCAAAATAATTATTTATTATCCTGTGGTTATATTAAAGCCCATACACAGACAAACAAAACTCAAGCACACACGTAAACACACACGCATACACACACACACACAGATACAAACACACACAAGACACTGACGGACATTTTGTTGGCGCTTTATGTCGGCCAAATTAAAATTAATGCCATTTTATGCATACAAAAACAACAAGGAAAATAACAAAAAAAGCACATTAAGTATACGCCGGGGGTGTTCGATAGCATTGGCTTTTTAAAAATTTAATAGGATAAAACATATGAGAGTTGAAAGAATGAGTGAGTGTCTCCATATGCGTGAGTCTGTGTGTGTCTGTATGTCAAAGTGTGATGTGTGTGTGTGCTGGGTTGTGGTTAGTATGCATGTGTGCGTGTGTATCTGTGTTTGTGTCACGTTCATTAAATTATAACGAAAATTTTGCAATCAACAAATAAACAAAGAGATCCGCAGTGTACCCAAAATGGCTAAAGGCATGACACACACACACACACACACACAATAGCTTTGCACTTATACTTACGCAATTGTATATGAGGCATACTCATCTCGTAAGCTTTATTTTAATTTACAACGAATTTCACTACTGGCTGACCCCGATAAGAACGATAGAAAAGCGAAAGGGAAAATGAATGGAATAATAAAATTAATGTTTT
>JBAMAX010000020.1:0-109793 GCA_037043745.1 Chymomyza amoena
AACCTGGGCGTCGTACAATACTAAACGAATTGTCCCAACGCAACATCAGCTGGCAAAGCAAAGTTCTTGTTGAAGCCCTAAGCTCCCTGGAGGAGTACTAAATGGAAAAAAAAAAATATATTTTTCTTTAAAATTTGAAAGAGCATTTTTTTAATCGTGCTAATTCGAATGAAATCGTGTAAAAGCTGGATATTTTCTAGAATTCTCATGTTAGACTTTAAATGGTGTAAACATATTTAAATGGAAATCACTTAAAAATAAGGTATCAGACCTTTAGGGATTCATTTAACTACACTTTTAGATACAAAGATGCAAATGCTTTGATGGGGTTTTTTCATCTTTTTTTCTGTATAAAACAATTTATGCATCTCTATATAGTATGTGATGCATATTAAGGATTGGCTAGCTTTTGGCTTGAAATGCACAGCCAGCTGTTCTCAGGCACACATTTGCGACTTATTCGAATTTATTGCCCGCATTTTGTGTCGCTGTAATTAATAAAGTAAATTTGACCTCACAAATACACATACAGGGGCAATCGCGACAATATAATGAATGAATAGCGTAGATAGAGTCAGTGGCAGTCGCAGCCAAGACGACGAAAAAAGTAAAACTGAATAAAGCAGCCAAATAGACGCTTGACAAACTGCCGGCACTGCTGCAATTAGCAAGCTGGCTATACGTACATACATACATACATACATACGCACATACAAACGTACATACATATATGTATGTATGTAGTTGCATTCATATGCAAGTGTGAATGCAAATGTATTGCTACAACTGCAACTGCAGCCAGACGACATGTTGTAGCTGAGCCCATGGCAAGTGTCTTAATAAATGTCTTTGGCAGCGGGCAAAACAAACTGTGCAAATATTTGACAAAATACAACTATAAATATTGCTTAAGAATTAATGCGCCGTTGCCGCACGACGTCGACGTTGCGTCGGTGCGGCGGCTGCAGCAGACAAATAGACTCGTCGCTGGCTGGCATTACTCGACGGACGCGTCGCACAGTGGCTCAAAAGCTGAAAATCCGTTGCAAAAATCATATCTTCTAAACAAATTGAGATATTTTTATGAATTAAATTGCAATTGAAAGAAAAATCTTTAGGCTTTTAAATAAGTATTCATACATGGTGATACGATATCTACGAGTTGCGCAATTTGTTGTTCAAGTTGGATTTTGTGGACTGTGCAATATTCACTCTTGAACAATATGTACATATTTTTTGCATATTTTCTAATCAATTAAGATATTTTAATGAAATAAATTGTAGTTACAAGGAATATGTTCAGGCTTTAAAATAAGTACTCATATGTGATGATACGATGTCTGAGAGCTGCGCAATATGTTGTTGAAGTTGGATTTTATTGCCTGTGCAATATTCGCCATATTTATGAAGAAAATTTTAATTATATATTTGTTCGCATATCAGCATATTTTGTAAAATAATCATCAACATTTACATTTGAGGGGATATCTAAAAGACTTAACATTTCTTTTGAATAACTACTTGGCAATTCAGTGTTGGATCGCACATATCTAAGGGATGCAACCAGTGGATCTGATGTGGCCGCCAACATATTAAAAAGGTCCTGGTTTTCCCTTGACCGCGATATTTTACAAGTATTTATGGCTCTGAATTTTTTATAATCCTTGTTTCTTGATTCCTGGGCTTCTTCTGACATCTCCCCAATGGGTAGGCAATGATATTCTATTATAGATTGGCCATGTGCCAAAATTTTGTGAAGTGTGGGAGTTAGTTTCTTTCCCGGATATTTTTCCAGTAGCAGCTCTGCAGTCTTAGTCGCATATTCACCAAATTTACTGCCGTTAATTTTTTCCTTACAGTTCAGAATATTTAAAATAGTACCCAATCTTTTAATGATATCTTCATCCACTCCAGTTATTTCTGACGAAGTTTTGTGTTCTTCAAAGAACTTGCGGGATGAGTTTCCATCAGTTGTATTACCATATCCATATTTGGGGCAATCGACTTTCAGTCCAAGTTTCTTATTAAAATCTTCTTGTATTTTTTTTCCTGAAACTTTGTTTTTCTTTATCTGGAGTGTTGTCCTTAAATGAATCGTGAACTTGCGGAAGAGTATATGCAAGTTTTAAAATAAACTCCATGCATCTAATTCTGGCATGCAATGGAGAAATACCAAATTCCAGATTTTCCTCTTCAATAAAAGAATTATCCAAATTTTGAAAATCCTTTTGTGTTTTTTTACAAAAAGCACATGTCAAAGTTGATTTAGTGTTTGTCAATTCGTTAAGAACCTTACCGTCTACCATTGCGCAGAAAAATTCATATTTCACAGCAATGGTTGTTCCTTCCTTGATTTGAATTAATGCAGGCCTTATATCTTCAATCTGCTTCCTAATGTCGGTTACTGTAGACCTGATTAATTCCGAAGATTCTTTGGCGTATTTAAACAATATCGGGCGACAATAGTGAACAGATGAAGGGCGCGGATTTTTCCAATGTTCCAGTGTTTCACTTTTTAGTCGTAGGGGGACAACAGACGCCATAAGCATGTTTGCATCTGTAATACCTTCATCATCTGTGGCTATTCTTTGCTTGTAAGCACTTTGGCCAGAAGATCCATCGCAGCCCCATTTGCTAAATAGTGTGAGGTTCTCTGTAAGAGTCTCCATCTCATTTTCAGAAAAACTTTCAATGAGGCGTTTTGCAGTATGATCCATGAGGTCTTGAAGTTTGACCTCTGCTGAGACTTCCGTCACTATCGTTGGTTGTGGTACTGCGTTCGGTTTAGCCGATCCAATTTTGTATGCAGGAAGCATACTGACATTGTGCCGAATTAGCGAATCCCGCAATATAGTATATTTTCCCTTAGACAGATTCAACTCCATAAACAATGCCAAAGCCTCTTCAGCGCTGTAGTCCATAGGTACGGAATTTGGCGGTGTGGGATGCTTTCCTTTATCCTATTAAGTCGCAAAGGGCTTGCATCAGCAACCACCTTTGTTATATGCGACCTTATATTTTCATCATCCTTCCTGTACTTTAATGATAGAGCCTCCGATAGATGATCCGTGGATATATCGGCAGTGGCATCGGCAAGTTTTCTCTTTCGAGTAAAATTTGAGCACTCGTCCAAACATTTGGCAAGGTCTTCCTCTCTTCGGTGCGTAGACGTTTGAGGTTCTTCTGGCAAAATTTCAATAAGCGTAAACCCTTTTAGCCAGTTTTCGTGTCTCCTAACAAAATTTCCTTATGGAGCGACTACAATTTTGCCACTTTGCTTTTATTTGGGCGTAAATAAGAGAAAGTTTGGCTTTTAAATCATCAAACTTATCTATATTTGCTTCCTCAACGTTAAGTTCTTTCACGATTGCCGAAACGAACTCCTTCGAAGTTATGGAGTTTCTGAACAACTCAAATAATTTACACGTTTTCCAAAGACATCGTTACACTTATAGTCAAAACAAAACTGTTATGCTTCTGATGTATTCAGGCAAATATATACAAATATTAAGCCTTTATCAGGAAAAAGTAACAGGTACAAATTAAATTATATTATATGTTTTACACCACCTGGAAATACAAAAAAGGATTGATTAACCCTTTTTTTCAAATGTAACAGGTAGGCTATTTTTTTGTAAAGTCGAAATATAAGCAAACAACTCTCAATTTAGTGCCTGCATCTAGTGCATATTCTTCTTCTTATACCTGCGGCAGTATATTTTGTAGTTGGGTTTCCAGGCTTTTACTGGTCTTACAGCCAAACACGCAAATGCACGCAATTAATCTTTTTAGAGTAGGTAAATAGATTAATAACAAACATATTTACGTTAAAACACAAAAATACATAAAATTGGGTTTTTTTTTATTTTCTTCCAAAGTTGAAAAAGTGGCCCAAATATAGTGGTTCAGGCAAACGGAAATAATAAAAAAACTAGAAAAGATTGAAACTGTTTTTTTTTTCGTTTATGTTTAAATTTTATATACCTTTTTATAGAAATTAAAAAAATAGCAATTGGCTGCATTGTTTTTTTACAAAACAACTTTAAACATTAAATTTTTTTCCAAAAATTAAGATTTTTTTTGTAGTTGTAAATATACTCATCTTTGAGCGGATGTAGGAACTAAGCTATTCTGCCGAATTGAATAAAATTTATATATTCGTGATCCTTGGAAAATTCTAAATAAGATACATGTATTGGTTTAATAAAACCTACCTAAATCTTGAAAGGAATCGGTAATTATCAAGATTCCAAAGAAGGGAAACCGACAAATATGCTCTCTCCTGCCAACCATCATGAAAATCCTCAACCAGATCATACTAAGCCGCATTTCCGAGCCACTAAACAACGTTCTACATAGAAATCAAGCTGGCTTTCGCCCTCAAAGATCTTGTATAGATCCAAAAAAACACTGTACGTATTATCGTAGAGCAATCCGAGGAATTCAACTCTACGTTATATTTGGCTTTCATAGATTTTCTGAAATCGTTTGACACCTTTGATAGGAAAGCAATTTGTTTAGCACTTCGAGCTAGAAGGATTCCAGACAAAATTATCAATAATATAAAATCGTCGAATACTCGGTCAAGTAAGCGATCCTTTTGAATGCAATAGCGGTGTGAAACAAGGATGCACACTGTCGCCCTTGCACTTTATCACCGTTCTTGATTTGGCATTTGAAGCAGCTGAATTAAATAGTTTTGGAATCAACTGGAAATTTAACCGTAAACGAGGAGATTCAACTGCGCAAAAACGAAAAGATTGTGGGTAAACCCCACTAATACAAGCGCCCTTAGTATCGACAACTTGCATATTGAAAACGTAGACAAATTCGAGTATCTTGAAAGCCAAGTTACATAATCCGGAGGAGTATTGGACAATGTAGACAGCAGAATACGTAAAGCCAGAGCTGCCTTTGGACCACTAAATATGTAGATTCTGGCGAGAACCGAATATCACGCGAAAAACCAAAATACGAGTCTTCAACGCATGCATAAAGTCGATGATGTTGTATGGTCGTGAAACATGTCAAGAAGCTCCAAACATTTGTTAACAGGTGTCTTTGAAGCGCAATACGTATATGGTATCAATGTGCGCCTTTGGGAACTTTGAGAACAAAAACCAATTGAAATTAGCAAGCGCAAATACGGTTGGTTAGGTCACACTCTGCGTAAAGATTATGATGAGATTCCGCATGCAGTTCTGGAATGGAACCCACAAGGCAATCGATCCAGAGGCAGACTTAAAATGACCTGGCGTAGGACGCTCAACCGTGAGACCAGGAAATCCATCTGCGAGCTTCGAGCAATGGCGCTATACAGAGATCATTGGAGATTCTATGTTAAATGACTACGTTTATAATTGATTTAAATTATGAATATGTCCTTAATAATAACAATATCATATAGCTAACGTTTTTGTACGAAAGTCAATCGCTTTCAGCAATTATAATAATCTTTTCGGTATAAAGAACTTTTGTCTATATACAATATCCCTGACCTTATGGATAAGGACTATACAAATTTCAGTCATTTGGTGCGGTGCCTAACATTCCTTACCAATTTTCCCGAAAACAAGTAAATATCTTTTAATCGTTTCATATTAAAGGGGTATTGTCCGCAAGGAAAGGCGGCAAAGGACTTAAAAATACTAAATTGACATCTTCATTTAGCTGCAGCTTAAAAAATAGGCTCGTTGTGATAACGATATTGGAAGTATGGGATAAGGAAAAATTAGGGGAATATAAAAAGAAAAAAGATATTCGAACCAATTTTAAAGTTTTTGACAGATTTTCTAGCATCAGTTGCTTAGTATAATTTATTTGAACAGATCAACAACACCGTCTATGTCTAAAAAACTGATTCACTTCACATAACTTCGCTGACGTTCTTTTAATAATGTACTTAATCATAAAACTTTCTCTCAGTGTATGTAAACGCATTAATACACACGCATGCACTTGTGGTCATCATTTCATTGTCGGCCTGTGGAACACCCCAACATTATTACTGCCTTCTCTGCGATCATGTAAAAGACATTGACGTTTTTTTTCTTCTCTTTATTTTGTAACTTAACTTTTGTTATTAATGCCATTTAGTTTTTGTTTTTCTTTTGTTAAATTTATTTTTGCCAGCGCCAACGCATTACGTCACTTTCTCTGTAGTTGGCTTTAACTAAATGCCCGTGTCGTAGTTTTTGTTAGTATGTCTTACCATTTGTTTGTTTGCCAGTAGTACAAACAGGTAAATTGTAATAAAAATGTTTAAATTAATGGTTGATTGCATATTTTTTATGATTTATCTTACATTGGTTGGCTTTGTTGTTGCTTGTTGGTCTTTTAATACTTTGACATAATTTCCGCACGTTTACAGCGTGTTTTAACCTTTTTTTTCAAGTTCATCAAGCTTGCAGGTTTTTCTTCTTTTTTTATTTTGCGCATCCAATGCCTTGGACACACTAAAAGCCAGTTTGTTGGGCTTAAGTTATAGAATTGAATGGAGGTTTTCTTACCGTACAGTTGGCCATCCATTGATGAAAATAAAAAAAAAAATACAATAAACATATATTAATTAATTTTATTGGGTAATAAAATAATTTACAAAATATAAAATAATTTATCATAAAGGTTAATTATCCTAAGAAAACTAAGAATATAAATTTTCTTATGAGAGGCTTAACAAATTTTTTCGGACCATATATCTATTATACTTATCTGGATCAATTGTCAGGCAAGAATTTATTAATTTAGAATGTTTTCTGCATATAATACTTAGTTTATAGTTTTATTTCAAACTGTTTTATTTCCTCTGGGCATCCTCTGTCCATGCCCTATTTTTTTCTTTTCTTACATCCTCAAATTTTAACCAGCCACATCCTCCACTATTCATTGTGTGGCCATGACAACCCGTTCTCGGGTTACGACCGACCGCAGCAGCTCTCGCCAGGCGCCTCTGCTTTGCGTGCGCCTTCTCCAATTAAAAATACCAAGAGAGGATAGGTTCTCCTCCACTTTATCTTTCCATCAGAGTCGTGGGCGTGCCCTTCGTCTTCCTTCGTCGGCTTTCGCTTCGAATACATTTTTCGCTGGAGCATCGTTATCCATACGTACAACATGCCCGAGCCAGCGTAGACTTTGTATTGTGATGCGCTGGACAACATCTATGTCAGCGTAGAGCTCGTACAGCTCGAGGTTCATTCGTATGCGATAGTCGTCCTCAAAACGAACGGTACCGAAGATTTTACGAAGAATTTTTCTCTCAAACACCCCAAGAGGAGATGCATCTGTCCGTGACACAACCCATGCTTCTGCGCCGTATAAGAGCACGGGCAAGATGAGCGTAGAGTGTTACTTTTGTCATTCGAGAGAGGTCTCTGCTGCACATCTGCTTACTGAGACCATAGTAACACCTATTGGCAAATATAATTCTCCGCTTTATCTTCAGGCTGATGTCATTTTCGGTGTTGATAGCGGTGCCAACGTACGTGAATTCCTTGACCACTTCAAAAGTACTACATGGGAGCCCAGACGCCGAGCGTTCCTATTCGTAGACAGCATATACTTCGTCTTGCCCTCCTTTACCGCCAGACCCACTTTCGCTGACTCCTTTTCGATCGCGGAAAATGCAGCAGTAACATCTCGCTTACAACGTCCGATGATATCGATATCATCCGCGTATGTAAGAAGCTGGACATTCTTGTAAAAAATAGTGCCATCGCGATGTACACCGGCCTTCCGCAGTACCCCTTCCATCACGAAATTGAAGAGGTCGCATGATAGAGGGTCGTCTTGTCTGAAACCTCGAACAGTAGTGAAAGGTACGGAGAGGTCCGTTCCTACCTTGTCAGAGCTGATGGTGCCACTCAATGTCATTCTGCAAAGACGAATCAGCTTTGCAGAAATACCGAACTCAGACATGGTGGTGTATAGCCAGTCCCTTATCGGGCTATTGAATGCAGCTTTGTAATCGATGAAGAGATGATGGGTATCGAACTGTCTTTCGTGGATCCTTTCCAGAATTTGGCGTAGGGTGAAGATCTGGTCTGTGGTGAACTTACCAGGTCTGAAGCCGCACTGATAGGTTCCGATCAGTGTGTTGGCATATGGCTTCAGTCTTTCATATAATACGCTCGACAGGATCTTGAATGAGATGGCAATAAGACTGATTCCCAGGTAGTTGGCGCTTATCGTCGGGTCAAACTACTTCAGAAAAGGACAAAGGACATTGAGCTTCCAATCGTCGTAGCCATATTTTGCATAGGAGCTAATGCATGCACCCTATCAGCTCGTCACCACCAGCCTGAAACAACTCTGCAGGCAGTCCATCGGCGCCGGCTGCTTTGTTGTTTTTGAGCCGCATTATTGCAACTCGGGCTTCTTCATATTGTCGTTGGTCGGTGGTATAGGGTTGTTGGGAATGATCCAAAAGTATTTCTTAGTTCTATCTTCATCATAAAACAAAATGCCATGCAAACAAAAAATGGAAGCCACATGATCAGGAAGAATAGGCAGTGTTATACTGGGTTATACAGTGGCCTTAGGACTCGAACGAAACGAAATAAAACTCCTCTTAAAAAACTAAAATCCCTTTTCTGAGAAGCATAATCAAATATTTACATACCATTTCGCATGTTATAAAAGTAAAATCCTGAACCTTAAGCTTTAGTTCATAAAAGAATATAATTAAGTTAAAATAAAGCGGGTCTGCCAACTTTTTTTCCCATTTAAAAAAAACTATCATATACCCAAAAAAATATAGCCATGTTTTCATTTTGTACTGCCAGCATTGTCATAATCGTTGTTTAGGCCTTCATCAGCAGGCAACTCGTCTTCTGCTTCGGTTTGAGCCTCTTCTTCAGCTTCTCCTTCAGCTTCTCCTTCTGCTGCCCCATCTGCTTCCCCTTCAGCCTCCCCTTCAGGCTGCCTTTCAACTTCCCCTTCAGTTGGCTCTTCAGCATCCACTTCTTTAGAAGACTGACCCTCCATGTCTGCTTCAGTCGGCTTGGCATCACCTCGGCTCGTCGTAGTCTCATCAAGCTCCCCGCTCGAATACCCTTCCTTGCTTTGCTGCTCTTTTTCGGCTGTTTTTTCTTCTTCAGGTGTCTGCTTCTTGCATTTTAATTTCATATTTAATAATTTTGTAACTTCCTCATAAACCTGTATCAACTCCAGCTGCACAAAGTAACGCCCGTCCTCCACACGCGTTGGCAACAAACTGATATCGAAAACACCTTGCTCCACAAAATAAAAGCCAGGCACCAAGGGACAAGATAACAGAAACGACGAGGGCATTAAAGATTCTGCCTGCATTTGTTCCATAGTCAGATTACGCAGCGATTCCAAGGTCTTACAAAAATCCAAATTCTTAAATCTCAACAGCTCTATGCCCTTGACACCTGGTGTATCGGAGAGCTTGCGCACAAAAACGTGCATCAAAAGCTTGCCGGGAAAATGCGCCTTAACTGTCAGATTGTAATTGAGAATCTCCATGCGTTCCACATTATAGCTGACAATGATGGCTCTGGGCACAAAGGAGTTGCTATAAAATTGTTCAATTTGCAAATTGAACTGTCTAAAAATCAGCTAATATTTGCCAATTTCTGGTTACTTTACATAACTTACGCATAGTACTTGAGTTATGAACAAGCCCGAAGCCACAAGCGTTTTGGCCAATTGGTATTGCTTTGACATGATGACCTGCATACGACTGCCTAATAAAGGTATACAAAATAATTCATGGTCTGGACTTCGCTCAGCTCCATTTAGACACGGCACGTCGTCAGTGCTAATTGCGACTGTTTGTGAATACACCCAAAAATTATATGACTTTGAATATGTTGGGGGTGTGTCGGAAATCTCTAAATAATTTTGGCTTATTTTTGGTTTTAAGCAAATCCATCAGTCAAAGGCTTGGAAGCTAGGGTTCTGATAATCTCAATGATATGCCTAGCAAAATGTTCTTATCTCATATATAAAATTCTCGTGAACATTCTCCTCCGAAACGTCTGGACCGATTCTCATGAAATTTTGTGTGCCTGTTGGGTAGGTCTGAGAATCGGTAAACATCTATTTTCATACCTCAAAGTGATAAGTTTTTGTCAAAATGAAACACATAAAAATTATAAACGTTATAAATTTTATTTTATTGAGGCACACTAAATTTCATGAGAATCGGTCCAGCCGTTTCGGAGAAGTATGGAAACTAACATTGTGACACGAGAATTTTATATATATAAGAAGAAACTTACGTGTTACGGGTGTTCTCATGAACGTGTTGATGAATTTCAAATCTGATTTTTGCATGTGTTAGGAGGTTATTAATTCGAAGGTTTTAAGCCTATTTCAAAGTGTTTGTGTGTATTGGTTCGTGAGATATACGCATTTTTGTGATTATCGTAAATATAGTATAGTAGAAAATTGTTTAACACCGGGTATTTGACATTAAGTGCAGACAGAAGGGTAGTCGCAAAGGGTTTGAAATGTTGTTTCTGTGGGGCATGAATTTATTAGAGATGCGAGTTCTCTTAAGAATACTTAAGTTCATCCATACGGCTTTTTAGAGAAAGTCAAATAATCCAAAAATCTTTTGATTGTCTAGATAAGCTGTACACTTTAAGATTATTTAAAAAGTTTGGGCAGGACAACGTCTGTCGGGCCCACTAGTTTGTTTATAAACTTAACTGGTATACTCTTAGAATGCTATAGGTTTCAAATTCGGCTAAAAGAGATTTCTGGAATGCCACTGGCTATATATTTTTGTTAAGATCCTTATCAACTTGTTTGTTTTGGTTACGCCATTTAAAAGCTTAGCTACGCGAACAATGCATGAATTTAAATGTCATATGGGGCGTATGCGTGATTAGTTTTAGATTAACAGCAAGCTGTTAACAGTGCCCTGCTTTATTCGTGCATCATTTACATAAAACATTTATTTTATTTCAGTTTCTATTAGAAGTTGTTTGACGATGGCATCGATTTTTTCCACAACTATTCTAAATAATACGTTTTAGCTTAACTTTTCAACATACAATCTAATTGGCAGTCCCCTGTATAGTGCCTTTCAAAAGCACTCATTATAATATTATTCCTGCTGCAAGATTATAAATCCATAAGTTTGAATATTTTTTCATAAGTTCAACAAATTCTTAATAAAAATTTGTTTAAAAAAATTTCGTGTGAACATTTTTGTACCCTCTTCAGATAATGTTTACAAAAAGCCTTGCATGTAAACACATTTTTAGTTACCTTAAACAAAACGCCTCATTTATAAAAAAATAGTTAAAAAATCACCATAAAGTTTACACATTTATAAATACCGACATTAAAAACTTCCCAAAAAGTGTAAAAAAAAACTGTCAACATGCATTTATACCACGCCCTCTTGTCACACAATAATTCATGAATTAATTGAAATGTCCATGAACATAAAACGGTTAAACATATCAGCAGGTAGACCTCAAGACGTCGACGACAAACTTGATCAAAGTTCAGATAGTTTTTTTTGTCTAGTCACGCCGCAAACAAGTTCAAACGATTTCATTCATAGCAACAAATGCACATTGAGGCGTTTTTTTGAATCAACTCAAAACGTGAATGGCTTAAATGGCTTTGTGTCTTTGGTACAACTATATTTGCATAAAAACATTTGAACTATTTTGTAGATGACTATAATATTTTTATATCAATTCGTGATTCTGCAGTTTATAGAATAAGCAATTTGTGCCTATACTGATTTTTGGAAATCGCGTATTTCTTTGGATCTTCTGTAAGTTGTTATCAATCAGAAATTCAAAGCTAAGGCAATTTTTAGCAAAAATTCCAGAAATGCTTATATAGAGAGGAAAACCTATAGATTAAAAAATGATAGCATGACGCATAACATGCACAACAATTTTTGGATCGATCTGCCTAACTCTACTCTTATCGCTCCTGTAGGGCTACATTGCATACGTACGTATTTTTTCCAGATTTCAAAGATGAACTGCACAAGTAAAATAAAAAAATATGTGTATTCTTATATTTAAAAGTACACCTAATTCTGTTAAAAAATTTAGCGTAAAAAATCACAGTATCCTTATAAAAGCAAGGCTCTCCGTTGCATCCGTTTAATCTACATTAAATAATATATATAGATATAGCCTTTCGTGTTTACTAATTATGAACCTGATATTAAAATTTCAATATAATAAAATGGCGGGTTTAAGATGGGCGCCATAAACCCAAAAAAATAATTCAAGTTGGGTATGCAAATATAGGTTTCCGGTGTCACTTATTACGAATCTGATATGAAAATTTCAATACTACAAAATGCTGGAAACTAAACTGCTGATGTATATAGGTAGTGCACAAAAAATTTTAATATATGTGAAGAATTAGGAAAAAATTACTTTCGTTACTGATTGAGCTAAGAATACTTTAAAATTTCAGATTGCAAATTTAGTTTATCATAAGAATGGTTTCAATATTGAACCAAATAATTCTTTTCTTACAGCTGAAATTTTTTTAACTGGAGTAAATATCATTTTAAAAAAATCAAAAATCAACTATAATAAAAAATGCCACGAAAATATGAAAAGAAAGCTAAATATTTCTCATTTTAAAATTTTTTAAATTAAAATTCTCAATAAAAAAATTTTTATAAGAGTTACTCTGTAATTTGTATAATAAAGGTCAAAAATAAAAGTTATGACGTAAATTTTATTTTAAAAATTGAACATGAAATTTTTATTTTAAAAATTTAAAATGTAATTTTTATTTTAAAAATTGAAAATGTATTTTTTTTTTTAAAAATGGAAAAAATAAATTTATTTTAAAAATCGACTTTAAATATCTTTTGAACCAAGGAGCGCACAATAATTTTTTGCGCATTTATGTGTTCCACACTTAAGACCTTTCCATCGATGCCTGACATGTCCTTGAAGAATCACTATTATGGATACCACATTAGAAAAATTATATTTTGAACAAACAGGAGTGTGTTTTTACATTTCATTTATGCTGAAAATAAGTTTCAAGATCCTATATTTAAAAATGTGAATTTTTTACATACCTTGCTTGATTTAAAAAAATATCTAAAGAATTATTCTCAGATATTGTACACATCACTTCTACAAAGAAACTAAATGGCTCTTCACTCGAAGGCATTCCATTCAACGTCTAAATACCACAGATATAGAACTAGCAAAAATGAAAACAATATTTTTTTTTAAAAACCACAGTTGTACATACTTTAAATTTCCTTGACCGTAAAAAAAAATATTTCCAAAATTTGGTAATTTATGCCAAAAACACCGCATGAAAATTCTGTAAAGCGTAGGCGTACTTACTATATAAAGTACCATCTATGGTAAGCTCTTTTGCAGTTAATCTAATCTTAAGCTAGACACACTTTTGAACACACTTTTTAAATAAATTTCGTGGAAAATTTAACTTAGCCAAACTTAACTAATTTGGAGCTGCATCTGTTTCCGGTTTGTCGCTCAATTTTTCTTCATCTTACGTCCAAGATATGCTAATTTATAATAATAATACAATACTACTGCCCATCTTAGATGATGACGATGATGATGACTTGCTTGAATTAACAAAGCCAAATTAAATTTAACTTATAACATAAGCCAGGTTTTTGCCTTTCATTACCTTGTTATTGTTTGCTTTGCATCGCATTGAAGCCATTGCCCCGCCCAAGCATTTCAGCATGTTTTGTTGACTTAGTTACCAAGTCTTAGCCTAGATGGTTATTAGAAGTGCTAAATATTTATTATACTTATATCTCTGCTGTTCACTTTTTGTCAATGATAATTTTAATTGGCTTTGGAGGTGTGAATTTGAATACTCTATAACTTAAACGATGGGGAGGTACATTATCATGTATTAGAAGCTAACAAAATAAAAGTAAAATTTTCACTAAAAAAGTAAATTACTGTGATCAGATTTTATAAGTCCATCAATCACGTTATATATTATAATATTAGACAAGCCGTTCCATTTAGTTTTTTTTTCTATTTTTTAACATAAATTCTAAATATAGTATTAAAATGTTTGCCCTAAAATTGGCCCATGCATTTTGAGCCCGCAAGACAACCTACGGGATTTTGTTTGGTTTACCTCAATATTTTTATAGCTGATATATGTATAACCTATCTGGCCAACTCAGACACATAGCTATTAAGTTCTGACCATAGTGATTTGACCTTGACAGTCGATCTTGTTGGTTCACTTCGAGACACCTTTTAGCGCTATTGGATTTTTAAAATTTATCCATTTTTTATCGGTATTACTTTCATTAAATTGTTGTGGATCTCATTTTCACATTTGGTGGGTCCTTTTCATGGCTTTCGAAGTCTAGCAACTCTTGAGTTAAAATACGATTTGTACACGTATATTAAGATCCTTACACAATTTGTTCATAAATGCGAAGAATTCTATGATATCATATATTGTTTTATATCAATCGATCAGGCTGATTTGATCAAAAAATTCTTCAGTCTTTTAGTTTTTGCGAAACCTTTTTAATATTTTTTTTTTTTTCAAACATTATACATTGTCTGCGTACTTACGTCTTTGTAGTGATAAATAAAATATGGCAACTTTGACATATTGGCCAAAACACTCAATAAAGTTACTATATAGTAAAAAATACCTGACCTAATGTCTTCCATTACAACAATTTATAATTCTTAACTTTTTTGTTAATTTTTTTGGCCTTAAACTGGAAGACTAATATGACTTATAAATAGCTGATTTTAGACTGCGTCCCCAAGAAAAATAGTGTTGCACCTAAATATAAATTTTAATTATATTTCTTCCAGTAGGGGTATTTAAATACAAAAAATAACGAAATTTTTAAATTCGAAAATAAAAAATAGTTAGTTCTAACTAATAAGATCGCTTTTATATATCCCTATATATTGTGAGCTGCGTAAATTTACTAATATAAAATATACAAAAAAATATAAAAATTATTTACAATTTATTTTTGTTTACGAAATGCGATGAATAAAAAATTTTCATTTTTTCTTTTAAGAAATAAAAGTATGTTAATTGACAAACTTATAGTGTATACAAAAGGCGATACTTATTTCGCCTTACCTCCATTTGAGTGGGCCAAGGTGTTAAGTTATATAGCCGTTAGATTATGAAAACTTAAACTAAATACAATCGCTTTTAGAACTATTATAGTATTATTAAATTATGATAAACTTTAATTAAATTAAAAGTTTCATGGCATTATTATAAATCGCTAATCTATCCTTTCTTAAGCAAATGGGTATTTGAATAGCTTGCCAATAAATGATAGATAAATAAAAAAAGAATTCAAACTGCTGATGATTTTAACCTTCCCAGCTTAGATTTAATAATTCACATTGATTACTTTTATAACTAAAGATTTTTATTGTGGTTTTAGTACAAAATTTGGTTGGTTTCAATTCAATTCATTAGTAAATAACACTATTTTATATCAAAATGTATCGTCAATATGTTTTACTCGTTTTCGTAGTAAAATCGCACACTAAAACCGAAAATGAAGTCAAAAAATTTGTTCGTGGAATAGATTTTGAGATATTAACAAAAAAAAAAACAGTTTTTGAAATTAAAAAAAAATGTGTCTACTTAAAAGCAAATATATATCTGGATATACTCAACCGATTTTGATAATTTTTGTAAAATTTACGGTTTGGTCGTTTATTTATCCATTCATGTGAAATTTTTCGTACATTTCAACAAATCTTTGAAAATATTGTATTTTGAAAGAAAATTGAAAAATTAAAAAAAAAAATTAAATACAATTTTTTTATGGCTCGTAAAGTCGATCGATTACGAAGAAAATTTGTGGTTATTTATCAAAATCGGAGAAAAATTATGGAAATAAGGGGAATATTTGTAAAAAATGCAAAAGGTCAATATTTCTTAAAACCTTTATTTTTCTATTTTAATTTATCGGGAAACAGCTTATTCAAAATTAAGGCTATAATCCAATAGAAAATATAAAAGCTGCTATGGTATTATGTCTAATATTAACACTAAAAAATATTTTTTACAAAATTAACTACAATTAAGCAAATCAAAATTATGTACATAATTTACGACAGGGTTGTGATTTTTTAAAAAATTTTTCGGTGCTTTAGATCGGAAGGGTGTACTCTTTTTATACCCTGTACCGTAAGAGCTACAATAACCAAACTTTCCATTAGGTCCCACGTTATTCCAGGAGACTATTTTATTTTTTTGATATCAGGGTTAAATTATATATTTTATATAGGTTTTAAGCATTGTACCAAATTTTATCAAAATCGGAAGACTATATCATATAGCTCCTATAGGACGAATCGGTCCAAAAAAACTTTTTTATTCAAAATTCGTTGTGTTTCGTTTGTTGGTAAAGATATTTGAACTAAACTCGGCATTCAGATCTTTTTTAAGGTATCAAAGCATTGCTCAAATTTGATCGAAATCGGTTGACTATATCATATAGATCCCATAGGAACGATCGGTCAAAAAAAAAATTTGTACTGAAAATTTCTTCTGTTTTTGGTTTTTTATCAAAGAACCGGGTTTTATTGCAAGCTAGTGATACAGGGGATCCCAAAGTCGTGCGCGCCTGACTTTACGTTTGTTTTTTTCATGGTTATACACGGAATACCTTTTTTTTAAAGGTTTTTTTTGTCAATTTTACGAATTGGTCGTCATTTATCCACTAATGTGAATTTTTTTGTATTTTTCAGTTAATTTTTGTAAAAATTGTAATTTCGAACATAAAATTCGAACAGTTAAAAATTTTTGTTATTTTTCATAAAGTTATCCCCATGGCTCGCAAAGTTGTCATTCAATTTCGAGAAAATGGGTGGTCTATTACGTGAGCTAACAAAAGTGCAAAGAGTCAATCTCCTGCTCTCAAAACCTAAAGATGGATAATTCCTCTGTGCCATTTTACCTCAGAAATGACTGAAACATATTGGGTATACCAACTTTTTTTAAATTTGTAAGGCAGTGCAATTATTAGTTAATTAATCTTTAAAGCTATTATGTCGTAATTAATTTTATTTTGATGTAATCCTAAAAATCTGAATGCAGCATCGAAAGTCCCAACCGTAACAGATTAAAAATAGTCGTGAAATTTAATTTCCAAAAGCGTTTGGCACCCCCAAAGTTCTCTAGATGGCGCAAGCAGAAACAACAGCTGTTTTGCTTTGCAGCCACAACCAAAACTAATTATTACTGTCAGAACAAATGGCTGGTAGTCATTGGAAACATTTAGGAACAATTGGACCCTTTAAAAACCATAAAAAGTATTAAATGAATACATTTTTGGAAGATTTAAGCTTTACCATCTTTTGAAAATTTTCACAATTTGGCACACAATATTTTGACAGAAATTGTAAGTAATTTATGTCGTCGACTTATAGATAAATAAGCGCTACAACGAAAGGCTAAAAAGACACCGTAATAGGCTGGCAAAAGAGCTTCCAAATAAAAATTCTAAAAAGGCTTAAAAAATAAAGTTTTAAAAATATGCTGAAACAAAGAAAGAAGAAACTGACAGAAAAGCGGACCAAATGATGGCCTCCTGATTGACTAAACTTCTTGATAAGTTTAAGGCATCTCGAGCTAAATAAGTTGGATTGGCGACCACAATTCATAAAAATATATGTGTTTTTGATAATTTCGCAACATAAATAAATAAGAAATTATCGATAGTTGATCTAGCAAAAAAAAAAACCTCAGGATAATTTGTACCTCAAACCAAACTACCCCAACAAATTGGTGACAAAAAATAATTCATTTATTGAACTTGTACGTTTGTGAGCTTATTTATACAAAACTAAATTTATATATGCCCTTATATAAGCAAAGAGAGTATTGATATATTTGCATTTAACTCTCCAGTTAGTTTATCGAGTAGTTCGACTCATTAAAATATGATATCGGTATTACATCAATTAACCTTCTAGATAATTCAATATTTAGATATTTGTCAAAACTTATTTACTTCCGAACTACTTCAGTGGCTTAAGCATACACACACAAATAAAATTGTTATAGCAACAGACCAAGTCAATAATCACGTATTCAAGTAGTTTTTCATTAATACCTACAATTAAGTTTTATGTACCTTATTTTACGTATTTGCGAACCTACCAGAAACTGGCCTACAAAGCCTAAACGGACCTAAGCTTCATGTCTTTGCGTTCCGCTGCGCAAGCCCAAAGCTTCATATGCAATTTTTCAATATCTTACCAGTTATTACCAATTTTTTTTTTTTTTTTTGGTAGTTTTGTTGATCATCTTTCGTGGCTTTATGCGTTTTTGTTTATGTATCGCTGTTTATAAGCCATTTACTCATGGGTTGCAATGTAATTCGCAGTTTACATATGACATTATCGATTGGGGTTTTGTTTTTGTGTTGGTTCCGTTTTCGGGGTGTTATCGGTACTTCTTGTGCGCAGCTGGTCCCGGCCTTGTTGTCCAGCTTACTATAAAAGGCCTAGGTGTTGATGGTTGCAAGTGCAGTCAGTTTTTTGGATTAACCAACGAAGAAACACTTTGCAGTTACTTGATTTTTCGCGTCATCATCATATAAAAGTTGTAAAATGAACTACCTGGCTTTGGTGAGTAGTGCTTGCAGCAAACAGGATTTCGTTCAAGGATAACACGCTTTTTTTTTTTCTTATAGACCATTTTTGTTTGCCTGCTGTTCGCAGCTTTGGCATTTGCAGTTCCTGTTGATGAAACGCTACCTGGCGAGCTCTATGGCGAATCGGATACACACAATCCACATGATCCACAGGCCATCTTCAAACTGAAAAAATTGAAAAAGTTGCTCTTGGGTTAACATTACAAATTCAAGAAGTTGGTGGACATTTTGCTTATGACTCTAGTCTGTGTACAAAACAATACATATGTATTGACAATATAAACAAAACAAAAACTACAACAAAAATGGCATTAAAGCTAGGAACCTAACCACAAACATCGCTTGGGAGTGCCAGGGCAAGTCGCTTGGAATTTTTGCTACTCATAATCCTTTGCTTCAAATTGTCAATTGGTGTGTCAAACTTACAATATCTCTAACTAAATAAATATTATTTTAAAAGAAGAATTGTATAACTTACAGAGGTGTACGGTTTATCATGGTGAAATTTATATGTGCAAGCTTGATTCGGATTTTAAACGGCTTGCCTTTCATTACTTTGACATGAATTTTACAAACGTGCAATAATACACAGTGAGAACTTCCTTAAAAGGATGCACCTATAATATATCGTAGCAAGAGGGCTTACTATAATGTACCTAATTGTTTTAAAGTGCTCATCAGATTCTGAGGCATACGATAATTTAATGTGTCTTCATGCAGATTTTAGATAATTAGATAAGATTCTTTACAAAGAAAGCTACGAAGTTTTTTTATAGCTTTCAATAGAGGCTTTGTTTTTGTGATTTTTAAAATTACATCTTAAAAATCCAAAAACAGTGACCATTCAACAATTAAAAATCAAAAATTATCAGAAGACCATCATGTCCACATTTCTAGGTTTTTGTCGAGTCGTTCTGTCCAAAAGTATAAAGCCACGTATACTTAACATCCTCCTCACACTTTCAGTAGAAGTGCTAGAAGGGCATGCAAATTTTTTAACTAAGTCTACAATCGGATCCCTTAAATATGATACATTTTAGTTAAATTTTTTAGTTGTTTATAGTATCATTCCAAAAGCACATTGGATTTGGGTCTTGGCATAAAGGACTGGCCAAACAATGAGACATGTTAAAAATTGTATTATTTTCAGAGATCTTTTTTTGCAACATGAATTTTAAAAAATTCAATATTTAGGAAGACAAAGTGCATCTGTGGTAATCATAAGGCTTATGCAGCATCCATTTTTGAATTTTTATTCAAAGAGTTTTTATAAAAGTTTGACTTAGTTACATATATCATTTCCTTGCGTCGGATGGTCAAAAAGGTTCGACATGTCACCACTAGTTTTGCATTCTTTTTCATATATTCGGGATTTTGCCAATTTTCTGTCCATTGATTTGTCCAAAAATATTATATTTTATAAAGTATACAAAAGTAAACTATCGATATATTGATCAAAACCATCAATAGTAAACGATAAATGAAATGCCAGATTTTAAACTTAACACGCTGCGGGTTAATTTAAAAAATCGTGTTTTCGTTTTTATTTAAATAAACTAAACTAGAACCAATATTTTTTTTAATATACGTTGGCAATAGAGCTATTTAATAAAAATTAAATAATTAAAACTTTTTCTTAAAAAATAAAAATTAATTAATTTTTCTTTTAAGTATGTCCATCGCCAGTTTTTTAAGAAGTCATTTATATGCTAGCCATTTGGTGTGAATATGAACATGGTAGCACAATGTTACCAAAAAAAAAAAAAACATTTTTTAATCTTTTTTTTTTAATAATAAACTGCATGAAAACAAAAATATTTCTTTCTCAAAAGATATCAACCATTATAATACATTTTCATTATATTATGTATCATACATACTTCTTGTTTATATTATGAAAAAAATGATTCACTGTACCTATAGATATATATTAAAGTTTAAAACAAAAATTTTAAATTATTAAACTATGTACTTTTAATAAAAATGTATGGGGTTATATCCGACACAAATAATTAAACCAAGTTAACCATTCGCAAAATAATAAATTTTAAATTTTTTCAAGATTTCAACTATTTTTGCGCATTAAGTAATCACGATAACTTATTGGTGGTCTTATCCATATATTTTGGGAATATAAAAAACTATTTATCATCAGAAAATTTGTATACCCTGTACCGTATGGTACCAAGGGTATATTAAGTTTGTGCAAGCCGAAAATGTATGTAACATATAGAAGGAGACGTCGGAGACACCCCAAAGTTACCTAAAATATGATCAGGGTGAAATAGAGAAGTCGATATACCCATGTCCGTCTGTCCGTGTGAACGCCTAGATCTCAGAGATGGTAAGAGATAGAGTTACCAAACTTTCACATTAGATCCCATATTATTCCATAGGAGGCAAGTTTATTTTATTTTTTTGATATCGGGGATAAATTATACAGCTCCCATGGGGGTGTTTGAGACGACCTCGACAAAAAAAAAGCGTTTTAGATGAATAATTCATTTGTTTATGAAGATATCGTAACCAAATTTGATATTCGAAAGTTTTTTATAGTTCCCAAATTTGATCGAAATCGGGTGACTATATCATATAGCTCCCATAGGACCGATCGGCCAAAATAACTTTTTTAAAGAAAAATTCGCTATATTTCTTTTTTTAATAAAGATATCGTAACCAGATTTGGCGTTTGGAAATTTTTTTAGACTACTTAGGCAATGTGCCAAATTTGAACAAAATCGGTTGACTATATCATATAGCTCCCATAGGTCCGATCTTCCAAAAAATCGATTTTTTAACAAAATTTGTTGTGTTTGCTTAAAAATTCTTCTGTTTTTGGTTTTTTGTGAAGAAATCGGAATTTATTACGAGGTAGTGGTACAGGGTATCCTAAAATCGTCCGCGCCCGACTTTACGTCCGCCATTTTTTTTATACCTTATCCAGCTAAGCCCTTTGGCCATTTTTTGACTAGTAACTGCATGACTCAAGACTCTAGTATATTTCTTAAACGACGTGACAGAAACTAGCAAAATTATATCAAAGGGAGCGTATCAATGCTAAAACGACATTATATAGAAGATAGATGCTTTGTGGTAAAATAATCTTGTATGTCTCATGAACAAAAGTGTACTGTTAGTTTAAATTTACGAACATGTCCAGTAAAGGATCTTTGAAACCGAATAGGAATTTTCAGATGTCTATGGAGCCATGATCTCGTAAATCGCAGCTATCTACAAATTCGTGAAGACGCAACTGAACACAAATTAATAACTTTAACTGCAAACTTTGTAATTCTTTCGTGCAAAAGTGTAATTTAGTTAAGATTGGAGTTTCCATTGTTCCATAGCATGTACTATCATACCCATTTTTAAAAATCTTAGAGTCTGAATGTTCTATACGCATAGTTTAACACTATTTAAAAAGCACATTCAACTACCTTTCCAATCTGTAATTTTACTAGAAATGATCGACTTTCTTTACTTGCAGACATTCAATAATTTTTTCATAATCTGTACATCTCTATCTTTTAAGTGCACATCAATACCGTGTTTTATCTAGAACAAAATTTTGTTCACGAGGTATTTAACAGTAGCTGAAGAAAATGTCAAACAAAATGCTTTTCGATAAAGTCTCAATAAGTGTCTCGACCCAAAAATACTCTAAAAGACACTTTCATACGAAAGTTCACTCGATGATCCTTAAATTTTTTAACTAGTTTTATTTGATTATTGTAGACTCTTTCCTTGCCACATATTAAGCCTTAAAATTTAATATAAATTTTCTAAAAAAAAATTTTTTAAAAATTTAATTAAAATTAATTAGAATTGAGAAAAATTAGTTTTCGTTTAGTTAGGCTCTAAAGCTCAAAACCCTTATCAACAACGTAACAATATTTGAAATTAATGTATACCTAAAGAGTAATTTAAGAGTAGCTTAATTTGGTAATAACTACTTTAAAACTGAATTGCGTAATCTTTTATCAGGTGTAAATCAAACTATTGTATTATCTGATGCTCCTTCGCGTTGGACAATTAATTGGATCATACCTATATCTATCTGACTTCTACACCTTAATCAGCTATGCATCACATTTGGTTAAAACTTCAAAGATTTAGGCATGATATATTGGTCTACAAAGATACCTATATACATAAATAAGGAAATTTAAGGATTTATAAGGATATAGGATATTTTGCTGATAAAACATTTTACCTCCACAATGCATTTATAGTATTATTACCCATATACCCATATATATTTACATTGGTTTTTTCTACGATTTTGCTTAATAAGTTATCCTTGAAATAGGATTAATTGCTAACTTTATTACTAAAACGTGTTACGACATTTAATGATTACATTATTAACAAGATTCTCCATGTAAGATTTTAAATAATACCCTACTGCCTATTTAACAAAAAAATCCTTTTGTATGTTGTAATAATCAAAAAATTAAGAAATTAAATGCTTACTTAATTATTATTGGCATTTTCACTCCGGAGATCCCGTTTTGACTCCATACCGACCAAAAAACAGAATGCGACGAGAACTAATGAGGTGGACGGGTATAAACAGCTGTCGTAAACAAACTGCTTGACAGATCCCGCTCATTTTTGGCATTGTCATTAAGTACAGTCGTACCAACATACAGAAACTCAAAATATTGAAAAATACTTCATTCATTTACAATCTCTCAGATGATAATCAGCAAATTTTTTGAAGAAAAGAAGAATATCATGATTGATGGTGCTCCAGTGGATGAAATCAATGTCCATTATTATACAAATCTATCCGAAAAATCTTGCAGACGTCTAATATTTACACTATTGTGATATACTATAGCACGATTTTATGATTAAAAGCCGATCTAGGTAACTTCGAACTATTGCGATACGTTAGGTTACACCGGTTGACACCTGGGGGTGTCACACATATAGTCTATATCCTTAGTGGAACCGGTTTCGAGCTATTTTAAACTTACAATTTTTGTGTCATAGCAGAATTTACTGCAGATCAAAAATATTTCTAGAAAATCAACAGGACTGTATTTTCATTCTTGGAATTCAACATTTTATATGATTAAAAGCCTATCTAGGCAACTTCCAGCTATTAGGTTAGGTTAGGTTACACCGGTTGACCCCTAGGGGGAGTCACACATAGACTACGTAGTCCTTAGTAGAATCGGATTCGAGCTATTTTAAGCTTACCATTTTTTTCATACTTAACAGAGTTTACTAGAAAATCTAGAAAATCAACAGCTAAAATCGTTGAACTGTATTTTCATTCTTGGAATGCAACATTTTTTGTTGCTTAAAATGACACTTGTGTTTCTTGAGCAAACCATTCCAGCTTTAGTGTTTATAAAAATAAATTCCATCATATTCTGTAGAACTAAAAAACATGCGCATTTATTTCATTCACTTATAACTTATACACAAAATAAACTAGAAGATACAAAGGATGACTAGCCCAACAAGAGCAACTTCTTGAGTAACTTCAATTTCAGCAGGAAGGACTGATCATCGCCGGGACTGACAGTATCGCTACCATCTCCCTCAAGACCGCCGGGAATGGCCTCCTCGTAGGGTGCAGCACTGGCAAACATAAAGCAGACAGCCACGCAAACGAGGATAGTCTGTAATATTGTAAATATTCCACAATTAGTTAAATGCAGTCCACAGTATCACTTTGTTTAGAAAACGCACCAAGAATAAGAATTTCATTGTGATTGAGTTGAGTTGAGTAACTTCTTTTGACACGAACAAGAGCTGATTGATGATCTCGCGTTTTTCGTTGACAAACTGGAACTGAGCACAGACAACGCTGAGCTTTGTCTATTTATATCATTGTGCTGCTGCGCATGCGTGCCTCTTTTATAGGTTATAACAAAAAAAAAAAAAAACAACAATACTTGGGTTAATGCATATAACAAAATATCACAAGCTATGAGCTGCGCCACAATAAATTTGTTTGGTCTATTAAATGTGCTTTTAGTGTACCAGGCTTGGTGGTGTGTAGATAAAAAAATTACCGAAAATCTTCAAACTAAGGAACTATATGAGAGTACTCTATATAGGTGTTTCTTCGGCGTTGTTTTGTTAGGGCCCAGTTAAAGTTTAGTTTTTATTGTATTTGGTTGCTTTTGTATGTCTTCATGTGAGTCAATTGTTGACCGATGTTTCGGTGCGGTTTTTCGCTAATATTTCCTGGGTTCTTTTCGATTTTATTTGAGTATTCCATTAGCTGTAATCTATTTGTTTCTTTCTTCTCACTAAACAGTGATTAGCGGTTTTGTGTGTGGCTTTTGGCAAACTCATGCGATCGCCTGCCAAAAAGCAATATATTTGAACTTGCGTTTATGTATTACGATCAGGTACTATTATGTATGATCTCTGAAGGCGTTAAAAGGTTAAAAAACTGAAAGCGTAAAAGGTGATGTAATTTTGACACCTTTGTTTTTATCTAACAAGACTGCAATGTTAATTATAGAATTACAAACATTCTTTGTGAAATTTTTTCGTTCGTTTCAGTATCTATAGTGTGTTAAAAAAAAAAAAACAGCAATAAGCGCTCTTACTCTACTCTTTCTAAGAGTAGAAGTATTCGTACCATAAATGCACCAAATTAAAGTAATAAATGAAATTTTCTTTATCTTAAATAAAATGTTTTAAGTTCGAGTAGCATAAATTATTTGAAAATTATTTGAATTTTTGTAAGAAATGATTAAAATAAGGTCTTCTCCCCAGGGGCGCACAGAGGCTGAAGGGAGCCAGGGGCAGAATATTGTGGGTCCCATTCTTTCAAATTGGCATATAAATGCAATAGGAATAAAACGAACATATAAATTTATTAATGTATATAATAATATAATTTTAATGTCACTGTACAATTATCGTGACAAAAATTTTACATTTGAGAAGATTGAATAAGCAATATCATCATCATCATCAATTCCTTTATCTCCGGTTGGAGCATAGGGCCTCAATAAAGAATTTTCACCTGGTTCGGTTTTTGGCTATCAATTTTTTTCCATGATTTTCCGCATTCATCGACCTCTTTTTGTAGCGACCTCCTCCATGTTGTCTTAGGGCGGCCCCTTTTGCGGCTTCCTTGGGGAGTCCAATCAAGAGCTTGACGGCAAACTTCCTTCGCATCCGTCCGCAGTGTGTGGCCTATCCATCTCCATTTCATTAGCTTGATAGTATTGCTGATGACGTTTCGCCACCACACCTTAAGAATACGCCGGAGACATCTATTCGCAAAACTTTGGATTTTTCCTGTTAGAAGGTCGGTTACAAGCCGAAGGTACATAAGCAATATTTCCGCTGATAAATGTTAGGCGTTTCCTTGTCTTTTCTTCTCAAAACTGATAGAACTCGCCTTTCGTGCTCGATGCTGATAATTATTAGGTGATTTAACCTGTCCTCGCCCATGGCAGATCTCAATTTGTTTTTGATTAGAGCATGATTGCTGAAGGCTCTTTCTTCGGAAGCAACAGATGGTGGCAAAACAAGTAAAAGTCTCAATGCGATACATACTTGTGGCAAAACATTATCATACCCACACATCCCATTTCATTACTTTGCGAATCCTATGCAGCAAATCGATTTCGACTCGCAGATCACTCTCAACAAAATCATTCGGGTATGCGTTTTTCAGTGCACTTTCAGCTGTGATAGATGGCTCTTGAAAATCAGCTCCGGCGTTTTCATATTCACGTGCAGCGTATTCGAGATCACTCACACTACCCTATGGCTCAATAATAGATGTAAAGAGCTTCGACAATTCTGATATCCTAGAATGCAGCTCGCCGAGCTCATGCAACAAGAGATCCACTGGTGGGAAAAAGACTAGAACTTTAAAGCGTTCCTCAGTGTTCTCAAATACACGCTCTGTGCCTGATTCTTCATCATGAAATCGTTTTTTCTTTTGAATGCGCTTTTGGCTTTCTCTGAGCTCAGGTGTTATCTTTAAATTTGTTGCAATAAGATGAGCTTCTGTCAGAATTGACAAGAATCTCTCAAGCGAAGTACATCAGTCAAATGTGGATCAACAGTGCGACCTGCTTGTTCCATCGTTAATTTTGGATTTTGTAGAATTTTGTTTGTGATGTCGAGGCATTGCAAAAATTTGTACCAAATGGTTGTCAAAAGGATGAAGTCGAAAGACTGAAGCAACTTGAGCCAAGTACCAACGTCTACCTGAATTTCTGGTAACAAATCCATTTCAAGAACTTTTTCTAGAGCAGCGACAATACCTTGATAGTTATTAATCAATGGGCGAACAACGTCAATCCTAACACTCCATCTAGTCATAGATATTGCATGAAGAGACGGTTTCGCAGTTTCAATTAGAACTTTCCACCTGGTTGGGCTGGGAGCGAATATCTTGTAGAGTTTTTCAACATTCCCGAAATACGTTTTCGCCTCTATGTTTGTTTTCATCACATATACGCCGCAAAGGTTCACCGCAAGGCGAATAATATGCTTGATGGCATTCCTCTAAGATAATAGCTCTGACCCGTTTATATTCCGAATTTTCAACGTCCTGATGGTGTTGCGGACACGCTGGCGGCTTTCGGCGCCGGTGGTCGGCAGTTCGATACTCCGCTTTGGCAAATTTTATTTATCATGTTTTTCAGACTTCTCCGATTTCGCAGACGCAGCCGTTTTTTATCTCTTAATGATACGACTCCAATTTGAGTTATACACAAGCAATTGTCAAATTCCACAAACATTGAAATATGCGGAAGAGAGAGAGAGAGAATGACGGACCGAAACATCAAATAAATTCTTTCTTTATACCTCATCTGAAAAAAATTACTACGATTTAAAACAAAAATTGCCATAAATTCTAAAATATTACTATAAACTCTTGGCATCGATGCCAAGGTGAAGCAAAACATATCCATCCCCACAGGAAAAAATAGCGTCACTATCGCAGTAATTGGGTTTCCAAAGTTTGCTGTAAATTATAGGATGCTTTGCCATAAATTAGAGTATAATTTCAGAGAAAAAACGATAAAAATTTTCAGGAATTTTGTTGCCCCATCTCTGTGCGTTACTGCTTCTCCCTAAGTACGTTAATCGCAATAAATATTCAAGCAAAAGTACATATGTACATGTATTTGTATATCGTATTTAAACAAACTCTAAAGCTCCTAACTTAAAAACTAAACAAAAACTTTGGCTTCACATTTTATAGAAAGCATGTTGTCATAAAATAAATATAAATTGATATATCACGTAACAGGAAGCGAGTGAGGCCCACAAATGATCAAGACGGCAAAAAAAAAAACATTTTCTCAAAGATCCAAAGAGCTAGTACCCACAAGATTCGTCTTATGCTCTTCATTTGTATTAATTTTGTTTTATATTGGGCACCCTTTTCCACAATGGATTTTTGTGGTTGACTGCAGCATTTTGTAACCGAAAATATTGGATCTTTCCACAGGCTTTCCATTTTTAAAAATCTCTCATGTATGCTCTAATGTCCAAAATCTTGTCACTCTACAGTCCCTGCAACATTTTTTTACTATTTATCCCCGACCCTTTAATCGTAGAAAGTTAAATATTTACACAGAGTTTCCATTTAACATAATCCAAAGCCAGTTTTTTTAAATCTGTTTGAAACTTCGATAGTTATAGCAAAAAACTAAGATGCCGCTATAAAAAATATACTTTACTCTCCGATATCTGTACGTAGACTTATATAGCAGACTCTATAAATGTAATTGTAGAAATTAAGGATTGTAGATGATATATTATAGTGGGCCCTAACCGCTCCCTAGTAAAATATAATTATTTTTTGTATTGTTCAAGTAAATACGCAATAATTTCAAAATAATCCAAACTATGTAAGTCAGAATATAAACTCAACTCGTTATAAAAAATCAAAGCTTTTATTTCTTATAGCGATTTCTAAAATTAAAAAAAAAAAAACAGAATTTAAAATGGATTTACAGTGTTGAACAGCTTTGACATACGCCCAACTGTTGTTTAACTAGAAAAAGTTGGCAGCACCATTCCCACCATGACCAACTAGAATTAACTGCCATAGGGAATTCTTACTGGTGCAAGCAGCTCAAAACTTGTATGCAACAAGCGATTTAATTTAAGGTGCAAGTAGCCAAGCAATAGAATTGAGTAAAATTTGAACACAATAAGTGGGGTGGAGGGCATTGATGAATATGTACATATGCACGAAACTGACATAACGAGAACCAAATAAGACAATATAAAACTAAAAAAACTTAATCGAATTTCAAAAATAGCCCAGCAAGTCAATTTTCATTTAATACAAATACTCAAAATTGAACTATGACAGGTTCGTTTAGTGTAAAGCTGAAGTCCAAAAAAGGCCAATTTATTGTAAATGACCTTAACGAGGACACAACGCTTGCAGAACTCAAAAAGCGAATTGCAGAGGCAACGCAAATTCCTGAACCACAGCTACACGTACTTGTAGGCTATCCGCCAAAACCTGTGGATCTCACGGGCATCGCAGAACAGCAACGAAATCTACGCACCGTGGGTATTAATAGCGGAGAAACGCTTATAGTGGAAGAGAAACCAGTAGCAGCTTCGAGTGTAACTGCAGCCTTATCGCAACATTCCGCAACGCTAGAGGATGACGAGGCACTGGCGCGACGACTGCAAGCAGAGGAGGACGCGGAGCATCAACGGCAAGTATCAAGCGGCGGCGGCATTGATGGCATTGAGTTAAGAGATGCTGCAGTTGAGACTGAGTCTCCATTGCGTGATGTTGGGCCTAATGGTGACTTCAACGGCATACTGCTGAAGAAAGTGGTGCCGGCAGACAACTCCTGCCTATTTACCAGCATACGCTTTGTACTAAACGGGAAAGTGGACAACGAGGGAAGCGAAATGATGCGTCATATTATTGCCACAGAAGTTGCAGCCGATCCGCAACAATACAATGATGCAGTACTAGGAAAATCGAACTCTGAATATTGTGCCTGGATACAAAAACCCGATTCTTGGGGCGGAGCTATCGAAGTGTCCATACTTTCCAATTACTATGGCATAGAAATTGATGTTGTAGACATACAAAATGCAATTATCAATCGTTTTGGCGAAGACAAAAATTTCGGATTGCGTGTGTTCCTACTCTTCGACGGCATACACTATGATCCACTTTACATGGAGACCTCTCAAAGTGCCTCACCAGCTACCATTTTTCCTGTTGAAGAGCTGGGTGTATATCAGCAGGCCGAGCAATTAGCCAATGAAGCCAAGTCCTCCAGACAGTTCACTAATGTGGATAAGTTTACGCTACGCTGCCTGCAATGCGACGTTATGTTAATTGGCCAGACTCAAGCACAACAGCACGCTAAATCAACCGGACATACAAATTTCGGTGAAATTTAATACGTATTGATCTTTGGCGCCATATATCTTTTGGCTTTTATTTTGTTCGCCTGTTACATACTTACAACCTAACGTGTCTGATCATAAACCAAGTGCAACAACAAAAAATCATATTTTAGGTTATTTAAAAATATTTTCACTCAAGCAATTGTCATTATACACCTTTTTACACATCAATTTTGATTATTATTTTTGCATTATAATAAAGTTTACATTCATTATTTAAATTAGTTGGAAATTATGTGGCAGATGCCCAAGGCGGCGTCATAGGTGCTGGATTTTGTAGATATGACATGAGCACAGCACTTACGCTTAGCATAAAGGAAGATAGAACCTAAAAACAAAGGAAATAAATTTATCAATATATCAAGCAGGCTGTGAAATAGTCAAATAAAGTTATTTCCCCAAGCAAAATCTTGTTTTACAGAATCCTAACAGTCTGTAACTTGGTGGGGATTGATAAACAAAACACTTACCTGTTTGGCATCGTCACTAACGCGTGAACTGGCAAAGCTAATGCAGGAACAGTACAGCGCAAACCAGGCGCACCATTTAAGCTATATAAAAAGATATGGACTTTTAATACGTATGCATAAGCTTACAAGCGCATAAAATTATTTACCTTTATCATTAAGGCACACATTGATAAAAACATGCCCATTATGTTCATATAGTCAGGCATCAAGTCCTCATTGGCGCCGCCTTGATTTGGATTTTTTGGCGGCTTATAGCGAATAATTTTTTCTTTACGACGTGGATCAACGGTCATGCTCATCTTGATGTAAGTTTTTAGTTAATATTTTTCACTAAAAGTTAATCAGGTCAGAAAATTAATGCTGCTTCATAAATTTTGAACATTCACTTGAAAGCACAATTGAATTGATGGGCAGCACTTTTTTACGTTTCGACGTTAATGGCAACGCTTACATAGTTTCTATTGCACAGCTGTTTTTATTTATACTTTGCGGCATGGCGGCTTAACTTTTGTTTAATTACATAAAAAACTTTAAACAATGGCAATAAGGCTTTTTGGCTTCTCGCTGATGCGAAACATGCTACAGGTACGGCAACAGACAACGCTCAGTTGGATACATAAAAACGAAAGATTCGTAATAAATCCGTCACTAAACTCTACACTAAGAGCGCTACACGTGCGTGTTACGGATCAGGAAGCCGGTTTACAGGCCAAACGGCAATCAAATCGTCTTACAAACGAAGATTTTGAATATGATACGAGAACCGAAACAATTGGTGAACAATTACAAAGTAAAAAAGGTTCCCGAAAACGTGAAGTTGAAAAAAGCACTACTCTAAAAGATAATATTAAAGACTATGGCGACCCAGACACATTTGGAGATGTCAAGTTAAACAATGCCGCAACTGTAGATGCCGGTGATATTGAAGAAGAGGAATATATAAGTAAGCCCACACGTCACTCAAAGAAACTACGCACCAAGGAGTATGCTCATCTAATCAAAGAACATTTGAATGCACATCGGCTAAATGATGCAATTGCTATTGTAGAGCAACGCATGCTTAAAGAAGATCGTGTCAAACCAGAAAACTATTTATACAATTTATTAATCAGCGGCTGCGCTAAGGCAGGATACACACGCAAAGCCTTCAGTCTTTATACAAAGATGCGGCAGCGCGGCTTGAAGGTTACTGGCGGCACGTACACTTCGCTATTTAATGCCTGTGCAAATGCACCCACGCGTGCGGATGGATTAGCCAAAGCTCATCATGTGCGTGAAAATATGTTAGAGAAGGGCTATGAACCAAATGTTATGAATTATAATGCCATGATAAAGGCTTATGGACGTTGTGGCGATGTGCAGACGGCATTTTTGTTGGCCGACGAAATGTTGGATAAAAATTTAGAGGTAAATTCGGAGACCTTTAACTTTTTGTTGCAGGCTTGTGCCAGCGACCAAGATCATGGATTTCGGCACGGATTACTAACGTGGCACAAAATGTTACAGCGTGGTATTAATCCAGATTATTATACCTTCAATGCTATGCTACGTTGTGTAAGAGACTGTGGCTTCGGTGATTTAGAGTCAATGCAGCAGCTGCTACAGCAGATTGCTCCGGAAACTTCTAAAAGTAAAGTCAGCCTAAAAAATGTTGATGAGAAGCCGGAACAATTGCCTGCCAGTATTAGCAATCCATTTTCTCAAATTGAAAAAATTGAAATTTCTAGCACAGCTACAGAGTTAGAGATTCCAAATTTGCTGCTGCCACGTCCGAGTTTGGGAAGTCTAGTTGCACTATCAGAAATCATTCGTCCCCATGAACGTTTTCTACTCTTAGGTGGCATAAATGGATTTTTGGATTTAATGAAGGGCCACAATATAACACCAGACATAGAGACTTTTACAACCATGCTCGAGGTAATTCCTCCAACTAATGCAGCGGAAAAGCAGCTGCTAACATTCGTGCGAAAGATTGGTCTTAAAGCAGACATCGATTTCTTTAATATACTCATTAAGAAGCGTTCGATGCGTTTTGATTACGAGAGCGGTCGTGAGGTGCTAAGCATGATACAGACCGCAGGTTTAAAACCTGACATTGTCACCTATGGCGTGCTAGCGTTAGGCTGCCGCACCCAGGAAGAGGCAAGAGAGCTGTTACAGCAAATGGAGGGAGCAGGCATACGCATGAATATGGCCATACTTGGGGCTATGCTGCGACAAGGTTGCGCACAAAAATCATTTGCTTATATAAATGAAATTATGCAATTAAGCTTGGAGCAGAATATAAAGCCAAACGAGCAATTTTTGCGTCACCTGCACAACTTCCATAGAGGCTGTGCCAGAGCAATTGATGCTAGAGTAAGTTTTACTTTTTTCTTTTATAACAAAATTGTTGGTAATAATTATTTTTCTATTGCAGCACCCTTCTACCAAAACAACTGGTTTTAAAAAGGGACACTCCAAATTCTGTGATAAATATCGCCTTTATTACGAGGAACACGGCTTAACAGGCCTTAAAATTGAGGATGCCATAGCCAAAATAAAACAACGGCCATATGCACAATATAAGGAAGCGACAGTGGATGGACAGGAACCACTGAAAAGTGAACAAGTTTCATGCAAGACAAAAGTTCGAAAATATATTAAGAAAATAAAAATCGATCAACTGCGGGACGATCCACAGAGTACGCATAACGTTAAAAGCATAGAATAGTCATAGGTATAAAGTATATATTTTAACAAAATTAAACTCCAAATACTGTTAACCAATCATTGTGCGCTTACGTCCACGGGCACGAACTTCTTCAAATTTGGCCAGCACTGCCTCCTCATCTTTGCCACAGTTCTCTCGATATGCTTTAAGCATATGTTCAAAAAGATAGGGCTGTTCACTGTGCGTGCTCAGCAAGGCGCGCTCCAGCACATACAGGTCGACACCTTTATCCTCCGTTGCCTGATTGTAATGACTTAAGCCAAAATCTATAAAGATTACATCGTAGTCGTTGGTATCTGGCTTAGGATTTATGAGCATATTGGACGTGGTCAAATCGCCGTGTATTATGTTGTTGGCATGCATTTTACCAATCATGCCACCAATTCGTTCGCAAAGCTGCTGTAGTTTTGATTCTGCTGCGTCTAGATTGGCCGATTCTGTAACAGTTGCATGTATAAACTGTTTTGCTGTTTTGGCATTACCAAAGTACTCCATATATATTTTGTGTGTGTTTAGATCAGAGTGAAGTATGCGTGGAGCCAAAATTCCCGCTGCTTGGCAGCGGCTGGCTGCCTTTGCTTCCGCTTTCATGCGCTGTCTTGTAATTTGTGTGTCTAGATCTGGATGCCGGTATTTCTTGACAAAGCGTTCCTTTATAAGACATGGCTCGCCTTTGAAGTTGCCCAGATAAAGACGTCCTTCAGCACCTTGCTTAAGTATTTCAATCGACATTTTTCGTTTGTTTTCTTTGAATACTTGCTAATTCCAATAAAACTGCAGCAATTTCCAATAAGTTATTGTACGTCCTCACGTTAACCATTCACTGAAACACACTATTTGCCATTCACAGCCAAGCGTAGTTGTTTATGGCAACATATGGTTTGCTGAACCAGCTGTGTGTTGTTTTTCTTTGCTGTGAATCATCACTACAAAAACCCTACCTCAAAACACATCACATCATCATTTTATAAATTCGAAGCTACTTGTGTCTGGAGTGTCCAGATAAAAATTAAAAATGTTTAACAATTTCTTTGGCAGTAAGCCGACCCCAAAAGAGCAACAACGCGAAAGTGATCGCAGTCTACGTAAGGCATCAAGAGATATAGAACGAGAACGCCGCAAGCTGGAGGAGGAAGAAAAAAAGTTGGAGGCCGAAATTAAACGCGCCGCTAAAGAAAATAATCAGGATGCTTGTCGCATATTGGCCAAGCAGCTAATACAGATACGCAAACAAAAGACACGTACCTATGCTGCCACAGGAAAAATCACTTCTATTGGCTATCAAAACAAGAATATGGGCGCGAACATAGCGCTGGGCGAAGCCATGGGCACTACTGCCAAAACCATGGCTGATATGAACAAGATAATGCGTCCTGAGGCCATTGCAGCTAATGTGCGTGGCTTCCAAGAGGCCAATATGCGCATGGAGATGACAGACGAAATGATAAATGATACACTGGACGATATGCTCACCGAATCTGGCGATGAAGATGAGTCCAATGCTGTGGTGAACAAGGTGCTTGATGAAATCGGCATTGAAATATCAGGCAAAATCGCTAATATTCCAGCAACCGGATCGGAAGACTTCGAAAGAACTGGAAAACGCACAGAAAAAGATATTGCTGACCAGTTGGCGAAGTTGCGCTCGTCATAGTGATTATCATTTCCACATGTGCGTAATCTCGTTTTATGTACTGCTACATGTATTTTAATTTTTTTGTAAACACATTTGTTACCCCTATTCCATAAGCAAGTAAACGTTTATATACACAACTTTTATTATAACATATTAAAGACGTGCACTCATGCCGCCGGCAGCTACTATAGACTCGCCAGTTATGTAGGCTGCATCTTCTGATACCAGGAATGATACTACACCAGCCATTTCCTCGCTTGTGCCTAATCTGCCCATTGGTATCTTGCTAAGTGCTGCCTCATTGGCAGCTTCATTCTCATAAAGTGCTTTGGAGAACTTTGTCTTGATGACACCAGGCGCCAAACAATTGACGCGTATGCCCGCAGGCGCCAAATCTTTAGCTGCAGCTTTGGTCAGTCCAATTAAAGCGGTTTTGCTGACAGAATAGGCTCCCAACAACTGCAAAAAAGTAGTATAATAATTTGATGAACATAAATCAAATATCAATTGAAAACTGTAACTGACCTCGAAAGCGTCATAGCCGGCAATGGAGGAAACAAATACAATGCTGGAACCCTGCTGTTGGCGCAAATAAGGTAACGCCTCCTTGGCCAACAAATACGAGCTCTTCACATTCACATCAAAGATTTTATCCCAAACCTTTTCATCACAGTCTAGCACACCGCCCACAGCTGGGTTTGTTGCCGCGTTGCTCACGAGTATATTAAGTTTGCCATATTTGCTGATTGTTTCCTCAAAAAGCTGTTTACGATCTTGCGCATCACCTACATGACATTTTAAGCCATGCACGTTTAAATTTAGCTTACGCAGCTCGGCTAAGGCGTTATCTACGTTTTGCTTTTTACGGCTACTGATGACTACGGCGGCACCATCTTCAGCCAATCGTTTGGCAATGGCAAAGCCAATGCTAATATAAGGGTAAATAAACAATTTGATAATTTTTATTTGGACTAACATTGTTTCGAACTTACCCATCGGTGGAAGCTGTGACTACCGCAACTTTGCCTGCTAAACGTTTCATATTGCTTGAACTTGAACTTCGACTGTCGCTGTAGAGGCGTTTGTTGCAAAGATTATAGTTCACAACTGGATTATGGCCACTATAATGCTTGTAATCTTTAAAAGCTGCTGTACTTTGGACTTCACTTCCAGTTAAAGCGACAACAGCTGTTATGTTAAGCTTTGAAGCCTTGTTGGCAATTTGTTTTGCTAATTGAAACATGTTTATTATTACCTAATATTACCGGCCAGTTATTCTGGTTATTTGTTTTTTAATAATCAATTGCAAGTTTGTTTATCTCTTCTTCTTGCAATATGCAAAATTAAAGCAGAAAATGCGTGGGCGTTAAAGCTTTGCCATTCTCATGGAATTAGAAAATATTTGCGCGGGCTTTGAAGCTTTTTCATTTTTGAACTTTGTTAAATAAATACATTCAAGTCAGCAGCCGATAAGAAATTTGAAAAGAAAATCTGCACGAAAGATAAGAATTTTGTAATATGTCATATAAACAAATAAGTAAATCGAAAAACATGCGTTCCGTGCGAAATTTGCTTTCAATTACATTATTTAGACGCTGTGTATCATGGAATACATATTGGCATCTTATGCCCCATGAGATTAAAGTTTAATCATTAAACACATGAGAGACTTATATTTTGTTTATACTACACCATATTTTATCAGCGCCCTAAATACAATGCAAACAATTTCGTAACAGAAATAAACAATGGTTTTATACAGCTTTTGCCCAAGATGAATCAGCTACTAATTAGTAGATATGTATTTCATGAGTTAAAGTACATAAAAATCTACATACATACATATGTATTTATTTATCCCATGCTCAAATGTAGAGTATGATATGCAAATAGAAATATAAGCAGGTATTTCGTTTGCTCTAAAAACACACCTAATTCATTGACAACAACAAACACAATTCAACGAAAAGGTGCAAATTATTGAGCTAAGCTCTATTATAGCTTTATCTTCTCCGAATTTATACTAGTACGTATAGCAAGTCTGTTATTACTCCGTTGCCGCCGCCCAGTCGAGCTGAGGCAGTTCTCGTGCACAAACGTTTTTTGGAACTACCACGCGCTAACGGTTTTCGTGATTCGTTGTTGTTACGAATCATGTGATAAAAAAAAATCTAAGTGCTAACAGTTAAAGATAATTACTAAAGGAATCCCAAGCATAACGCATTTTACATTTAAAAACAAAATTAAAATGAGTGAACAACCCAAAGAAATGCCAAATGATGCATCCGACTTGCAAGAATTCAAAGCGCCCGTGTTTCAGGATAATAAACTAGTGCTATATTTCCATCCCTACAACTTTTACTCACAAAAAGTTAGTTTATTTTTAAATTACTTATGTAACGAACACTGCCTGTCAACAGATTAGTGGGAAACGGGCAATTCTCCCCGGACAGCTCAGGGGAGCTGTAATCTTACAAATTAATGGACTGTCGATAGTCATAACTGACCACTGACCGCAAAGCGAAATATTTGAAAAACCTAATAGTCGTCAGCGCTGTATATTATAATACATTGTCAATTATAATTATAATGAGTAACTCGACGAGTCAAGTTCGCCCTTAACCAGCGAAGCATAAAGTCAAAAAATAACTAGTTTGGAAAGCTTCTCCGTAAATAACTTTTTTACTTTGTTTGGAGTTTATGACAAGTGCAATCGAGCTTATCGAACAGTTGAAGTTCATAGCATAAATTTATTTAACCATTCTTTAGGATTTTAGTAGCGAATACAATTTTTTTTAATGCACATATTCTTAAACCGACGACTTCTAGAAAAGCTATTTATAGAATACATAGCGTGCGCACTTTTATTAAGGCAACGACCTTGTTGTCTGATTGGACCCGTAGTAAATTATACCCATCGCGTTTCCTATAAGAAATAAATGCTAAAATTGTTTAACAATTTTCAAACCTGCATTCGTTTGGATAGTTGAAATATTACCGAAGATAAATATTAAATGATTTTTTAAATACAAAGGCACTTTCAGGTTTTGTTGGTGCTGTATGAGAAGAACATTGACTTTACGCCATATGTGCTTGACTTGTCTAACGGCGAGCAATACTCCAGTTGGTTTTTAAACTTAAATCCCAAAGCTGATGTGCCTGTGCTACAGGATGGCGCTTTTGTTATACCAAATTCTGCGCACATAATCAATTATGTTGAGAGCAAGTTTCGTGGTGGTAAGCAACATTTTTTCTTTATAAATCCCAACCGAGTTTAAGTTATCATATCTTCTTAGATAATCATCCACTGTTAAAGCCCAATGAACCTGACTCTCCGGAGTTTGATAAAGTTATCTTATATGAGCGCATAATGGGTCGTTTACCTGTAGGCGCTCTAAGCCTTGGTTCCTTTATACATGACGATTTGAAACTGGTTCCAAAACCACCTTTTATAGGACCCGTGCGTAAATCATGCCTAAGTACGTAACCTTAAAAAGATATTACTTTCAATTTTAATGAAAGAATTTCTTTAAATACAGAAAACAACGACAGAGTTCTACAGCTGCTGCAACGCTCTGTTGACGATTTGGACTCTAATACCAATAAATCAGCATTGCAGCAAAAACTAGATCTACAACAGCGTCGCAAAGAACTTGTCAGCTCACGTGTGGAGTTCCAACGCGTTCTGGACTCTGTGCGCAATGTGCTACTGTATTTTGAGCAAGAGCTATCCAAGCAGACACGTCGTCATGATTGGCTAATCAGCGATACGCTTACGCTGGCCGACATTAGCCTTGGACTCTTATTGCATCGCTTGTACCAGCTAGGCTTTGAGAATTACTATTGGGGTTATGGAAAACTACCCCAAGTCGAAAGTTTCTTTTTACGCTTCAAGCAACGCGCAGCCTATCACAAGCTGATGCCCAGTAATTTCGAAATATTAAAGGATATGTGGGCCAAGACGCCTGGAAACTATAAAATTGGCGCCGGAGCCGGCTTTATTGGCATGGCCATGTTTGCCGCGTTCGCGCATAAATAATCAATCATTTGACAATGCGTATTTTGTTTAACAATTATGGTTTAATAAATAATTCAATTATAAAGAACCACTTGTTTGTTGGACACTTTTAAACAATTTAGAATTATCAATGTTAACAAAAAAGAGAGATAATTTGCACTATGAACTAGTTACATATTAGGTAATTCCAAGTCCGAGCCTCTAGCTGCCGCCGTTAAATAATGTAAGTTTTATAGTCCAATTTGATATAAAAATCTACTAGCTAATGCACCGAAATAGTTTAATCCAATTCCCTGTGATTGTCCGGTTTGTGGCATATTTCCGGCTTTGGTTCAACTTTCTTTAGCAGCTTGCTGTTGTTGTTGGCTATGCAACAAGTTAGCCGCTGCGCTGGCCGCCTTCGAGTTCGTAAATAAAGGCATGCCCAAAAAGGTTGGTATTGGTTGTTGTGCGGTGGGACTCGTAACGCCGGCTTGTGTTGCTTTACCACTGCTGCTGGCGCCATTGGGATTTAAATTGGTTCTTACACTGCTTGCAGTGTTTGTGGCGGCAGGACAGCCAGCTAAGTGTGTAGGGCGCTTAAATGCTTGAAAGCTTTCACGCTGGTAATAGAATACGCCTTCGCCAGGTGCATCAGGCAATAAACCAGGTGTTGGATACCAAAATCGGTAAGTGAAATACCACGTTAATATGGCTATAATGCCGCTAATGACTTTCTCAATCATGCGATGATAATATAACATGGTACCAACTAGCATAATGTCCCAGAGTAGCTGCAGTGCGGCCATTCCTATAAAGAGGGTTCTTATAATAGGAGTTAGGCGATTATAAAGAAAATTCAAGCAGCGCATTTGTTCTTCGTTGAGGCCACGTAGCGGATTAGTGGTCGAGCTTTCTGACACGCTGCGATTGTGCAGTTCATTGCGTATATGTTCCTTAATTGTTTCCCATTTGATAATAGGGCGCGCTTCCTCAATTAAAACCAGACTTGAGTGTATAAGAATAAAAGCGTGTCCTGAGACATCAAAGCCTTGCCATAGATGGCCAGCCTTAAGACAGCTGGACTTACTGCGAAAGCCTATAGCAAGGATAAAATTTATTGAGGTAATGGTAATAGTTTCTTATTTCAATACGTACCTTTTATTGTGCAGCGCCCGTAAGATGTTTCAACAACGTTAAACAATTTTGTCCAGAAAAACCAGAAAAAGGTGGCAATTAATATGCGTGGCAGATGATGCCGTAACATGCGCTTCATATCACCGCAGGCTAGTGTATAGGCTGTCAATACCAAAAATGGTACTGTAAAAAGCAAAGTCCAGCCCCAGCCGACTTTAACGAAATACATGTTGAACAAATTATCGGAGCGCGAAAAATAGGTCTTTGGAAACGGCACAAAGTCACCAATTATGGATATAATAAACAGACTTCCCAAATACAGAGCTACTTTTAAATCTGTATTAAAGAAAATAGTCTTTTTGCACAGATGTATTACGCCCATTACAAGAATTTCACGTATACTTGTAGGAGCTGCTGTAGGTCTGGTACCACGCGCCTCAGCACGAGTTACATCTGGTCCACCAGGTCGAAAATTCATATTGGAGCCACTAGAGCTAGCCAAGGGGACAGGCCGCAAAGGACGTCGTTTCATTTTAATTTTACGTTGTGAGCACTAATATTTTGCACTGCGTAATATTGCGTCCGTTTATGGTAATAACCAGACCTTAAAAGTGAAAGCGGAACAGTGTATGCGGAAGTGCGTCGTAAGAGTCAAAGTTCAAAGTGCCGCGTAATATTTACTTTTGAAACTGCACAGCTTGCATTTTTTATGCATATGTTAATTCTTATCACTTGCGAATTTAGACAAAACTAAGCAATATGGTTAAAAGTTCTTGGCATGTTTTTTTTTTTGTTGTTTTTCTTTTACAAAAATACTTTCAGCTGTTGCGTTGGTAGAAAATAGAATAAAAGTCCAATCGTGTACTGTGAATGCCATTTTTGTGGGTGAATGGCCTCAAACAGCTGATCAGCTGTGTTATGAAGTGTTTAATTGCCGGTTGCGTCGACATCGACGTGCATTGCTTTTGTAATTAAAATCTCATTAAATTGGCATGTACAACTCGGCCAAAAAGCTACAACGCGTGTTAACGGCTCGCGATATACGTAAAACATTTATTGACTACTTTACCGTCAACCATGATCACAAATTTGTGCGCTCGAGTCCGGTGGTGCCATTTTGTGATCCCACCGTGGCGTTTGTCAATGCAGGCATGAATCAGGTCGTTAATAATAATATTTAGTGTAGAAACCTTTATTAAAACTCTTTGGTATTTCTTTTAGTTTAAGTCAGTGTTCCTGGGTACTGCAGCAGCGCCGCATAAACGAGTAGTTAACTCACAGAAATGTGTGCGCGTAGGTGGTAAGCATAATGATCTGTCTGTGGTAGGACAGGATGGATATCATCACACGTTTTTTGAGATGTTGGGTAATTGGTCCTTTGGTGATTACTTTAAGGTAGAAAAATCTTTTTTATTTTTTTAAAAGAATTTATTTAAAACTGAACCACTTGTAGCGCGAAGCATGTGAAATGGCGCTGGAGTTGCTGCGCGGTCCCTTCAATATTGATCCTTCACGTTTGTATGTTACATATTTTGCCGGTGATAAGCTGCTTGGCATACCTGCTGATTTGGAGTGCCATGACATATGGCGCAGCTTGGGGTATGTTTTTATAGTTTAATGAAATGATATTTTCCATTTTTTGCTATTTATTTACACATGTGTATTAACCGTATTTCTACTACTACTAAATAACAACACACAATAACAAAAACAGAAACAAAGTATACTTTAATAATATATGAGCGTATGGGGCGTGCTTGTCCCTCTAACGCCCGTTGGCGGTCTTTTTTATTAAATTTAAATGAAACCGATCTGCCAGAAGAAGAATATTTGGGCTAAACACATTATTAGTTTCTATATATTCCCTACTTATTTTTTCTACTTAATAAGAGAACACCATTTTTTTGCAGCAAATTGAAACATAAGGTTCCTGGTCCCTGTTTAACTATGCTTTTATAGTTATCTATCTACAAGTTTCACGTTCGTGCGCATTGCGTTCATGATTTTGTTGGCTCTGTGCTAAACAATTTGACTTATTGCTCCTATTTTGACTTAGTCCTTGGGCAGAGTTCCTAAAAGTGAGTCGACTTTTGTCTCAATTTTGTCCCAATTTTCATCATGTTGACTATTTATTAGAGATAAAATTAAGACAAAAAAAATGTTTTTAATTTAAACCGATAGCTGCTCTACTTATCTCGATCAACGGCAGATTTCGTTTTGATTTTAGGTTTAAGAAAAAGGGAATTGGATGTTGGACTATAATTTTTGTTTTGCCAATTGTAGATTTCCCACCGAACGTATTTTGCCTTTTGGTTTCCAAGATAATTTCTGGGAAATGGGCAGCACGGGGCCTTGTGGTCCCTGCACAGAAATTCATATTGATCACAGACCAGGGACTGGCAGTGTCTCACAGCGTGCTAAATTGGTAAATGCAGGGCTTGCAGAAGTTACAGAGCTTTGGAACCTTGTTTTTATTCAATACAACCGGTAAGTGCATGTTACTATGACTTTTATTATAACATATAGGCTAATGCAACTATATTTCCAGAAACGCAGACGGTAGTATTTCACAACTGCCTGCTCGGCATGTGGATACGGGGATGGGCTTTGAACGGCTAGCGGCTTTATTGCAAAACAAATCGTCCAACTATGACACAGACCTTTTTACACCAATTTTCGATGGCATACAAATGGTATGTATACTGCATTAAATTGTATGTACTGTGCTGAAATTCGATTTTTCATAGATTTCAAAAGCACCAAACTATTCAGGCAACTATCCGGATGCCAACAATGCTGCGATGCTTGACTGCAACTATAGAGTATTAGCAGATCACGCCCGAATGGTGACCGCTTGCCTGGGAGATGGCATGCTGCCAGACCAAAAGTAGGTACTATATTATAAACAAATAAATGCTAGACAGGTAAGAAAAGGGTTTCTTGAGCAAGGTTTACTGAAATTTCCCTTTTTTAACGCTTTTCAATACTACTCAATACGACTACATAAATTGTTTACAGCACCGAATCCAAAATAAATATTTAACTTATGCTTTTCGCTTCAGCCAAAAACTTCGACGTGTGCTGCGCAAAGCTCTTAACATATCTCAACACGTTTTTGCACATGAAAAGCTGCTCACGCAGTTGGTTCCTATTGTTGTGGAAACACTTGGAGATGCTTATCCAGAAATGTCTGCTAAACAGCATGCGATTGTAGAACTCATAGCACACGAGCAAGACGTTTACAAGAATCTCCGTGAAACTTCCTCAAAAGCTTTTGCTGAAGTGCTTACCGAGTTTCCCAATCTTGACGATGTAGATCTTATGGAATGTCCAGGTTTTGTGCCCGCCTATCGCGAATTTCAGGTGCAACGTGGCAAATTCGCCAACAATACCATACCGGGAGAATTTTTATACAAATTGACGGATACTTATGGGCTCACCGAAGAAAGCTTTTTAAAACTCGCCGACTTGGAAAACATGAATTGTGATTTGGAGCGCTATCGTGCGGAAGTCTCGCTGGCCAAGCTAAAATCCAAAAATTTGCAAAAAAGTGGAAACTATGACGAATCACAAGTGGCATTGCAGCATCGAATAGCAGAGGCCCAAGCGCAGCTTACAAAGCGACTAGCGGCTACGGATAATAGTCACAAGTACGTTTACAACTACGATGCAGAGAGCGAAAATTATATACTACCAAATTTGCAAACAAAAGTGCTAGGTCTGCTACACGATGATGCAGAAGTCTCGCGCTTAATGGGTAGTCGCCTTTCAAATCCCGCCAATACACTATCTGTCGTAACAGAGCAAAGCAATTTTTATTATGAATCTGGTGGACAACAGTCAGACTTAGGAAAGCTGTTGGTTCAATCAAAGCGTGATCCTAGTATTTTTTATGAACTCAGCGTCCAAGACGTGAAGTATTTGAACGATTGTGTGGTTCATGTGTGTGGAATGGCAGCGCCAGTAGATGATTTCGAATTAGCCATTGGTGATCAAGTACAACTTGTTGTCGATCCCACACAACGTCATTTGAATACCTGTCATCATACGGGTAAGCTAATATCGTTAATGTTTACATATTAGTTAACTGATATCCCAATCCCTTAGCAACGCATCTGCTTAATGGAGCTATTCGTGCGCTTTTTAAAAAAGTTACCTATCAAGTATCAAGCGCTGTGACCAGTGATCATTGTAAATTGGAGTTAGGACTGATAGGCAAACGTATAAATAAAGCTGATGTAGAGCTTATTGAAAATCTGATAAAGTAAGTTCTCTAAGGCTTATGATAAAGTGCTAAATAATAGCTTTACTTTTTTTTAGTCGTATTATTTGCTCTGCAACTCCCGTTCAAGTTGACAACCTTACAGCCGCCGATGTCTTGCGACAAAATGATATAACCATGGTTCCTGGTGAAGTATATCCCGAGCGTGGTCTACGTCTTATCAACGTTCAGTGTCCTGAGCTTCAATTTTACTCTAAAGAGCTCTGCTGTGGCACCCATGTGACCAATACCAAGGAGCTCTCGTACTTCTGCATAGTCAATCTAAAACAAACGAATCGTGCTCGTTACTCATTCACAGCTGTGGCTGGACGTGCAGCTGAAAATGTAAGCATTGAACAAAGTACTTCTGATTTACCATTATAAAAATATCTTCTATCAACAGGTGCTAAAAACAGCTGCATTGCTAAGACATCGTGTAGATCTCTTGGAACAGCAATTTCAGACTGACAAGCTAACAAATGCCACAGAAATTGAGCTACAAACCATTCGCCATAATATGTTGCACGGTGATGTCAAACTTCCCTATGCTTTCAAGCACGACACTCTGGAGCGCATAAATGATATGTTGAAAAATCTCAAAGAAATCACACGCACAACGCTTAAGTTTGTTACCCAGTCATTTTGATTGATGCTATATTTCATATAATTTGTATGTTTGCAGAGAATTTGTGGAGGTAGAAATGCGCACTCTACTTCAGGAGAAGCCTTTTAGCTCACATCCTTATATATTGCACTACATCACAAGCTCTGCTCTGGTGGAGGAAATACCACTACAGCGAGCCACTAAATTATGCACAGATCGTCCAATTCTGGTAGTAAGCATGTGTGATAACATGGTCAGGGCGCGTTGTTGTGTGCCAGAGGTTTGTACATAGAATAGGGTTGGCCATTTGTTGGTTTGGTTGTTAAACACTCATCAACGCGTCATTGTTCTCAAGAATTGCACCTGTTAGAACCACTTTGCGTCAAATTTTGCATGCGGATCCAATTACACACGCAAAAATTAAAGCCCTATAGAGCTAGCCGTGATGGCCATTTTTTTAACAACTTAAAGCTCGAAATAGCAAATAACCAAAATTAACAAAGTTAATTACAATTATTTTATAAAATTAAAAGTTGATTAACACTGGAACACTACTTATCTCTTTTCAGAAATATGTCACCCCAGAGTTTAACGCTGAGAAATGGCTACAGTCTTTTGCATGCATCTTTAAAGCACAAGTGGCTCCACCTAAAAGTCAAGACGCGCACATGGTATGTAATATGAAGGGTCGCAAGGTGACTAACCAGTTTGAAGAACAATTGGAACAGGCGCTTCTAAGCGCAAACGAGTATGCGAAACGCTATTTTCAGTTGTGATTTGCCAAAAGCTAAGATTATTAAGTATTTTAAAGTGTTTATATAGTTTTTGGAGTGGACAATATATTGCTAGCTATGTATAGTTAAAACATAATTGGATTTTAATGCTAGTCGCTAACGTCAATGATTTCTGCAGCACTGCAGTGACCCATGCTGACATCCATAAGATGCTCAAAAGCGTCGGCACCATCCGTATTACTTTCATTAAAGAAGTAACTGACATTGCGTGACGAAGGCTTTGGTGAGTCGGGTTCTGTGAGGTGTTTTTTAACTGTGGATATTCTATGCTGACGTTTAAAGCGTTCCAAAGGTGTTTTTGCCGGTGAAAGCTTCTGTAGCAAATGTGGCACCTTATTTAAATTCCCTTTGACCAGTAAATCAAAGCTGTCATCCAGAGAAAATCGCTTTTTAGATTGTTGAGATTCAATAATAGATAAGTTTCGACGTTTCTGCTGCAATAAGTCAGAGTCATCCAATAGAGGCTTAGGTTCCACTTCTGAGACCAAGTTACTGTCATGCAAACTTAGCTGTGCTAGACGCATGCTCAGATCTTGAGACAGCGGTTCATAGTGCAATCTGTGCCCAGCATGCTTGGTAATTACAGGTAGTGCTTTTGGATTGGATACAATACAATTAATAATGTCGGACAAGTCAAATTCTGATGAATCAAAGTCACTTTCTATATCGGAGGGCAAACATTTGGTTATTGGCGTTGAGCACTGTTGATATTGTTTGGTAACGATTTGCCTCACAGGCGTGTTCTCCTTTTGTTTTAAAAACTTATCAAGTTTCTGTAGACCCACAGGCTCTGTCTTTTTTCTATTTCTTTTGGGCTTAGTGGTGATTGCTTTAGTAGCAGTAACCAAATCGTTTATATTCTCAAGCGCACCCAATGGTTCATCTACAGTTGACTTTTTCTTTCTTCCAGTAGGTTTCTTTAGCGGTTTCTCTTTGGATTTCATAAAAGCGGCTACCAAGTCCGGGCAGGTTACCTCTAACATATGCAAGGGCTCTACTGTATAGTAAAGCTCATCCACACCTTTCGGGTGTTCTAGCTCAAATTCAGTAATCTGCTCATCCGGTATAAGCCCTTTGAAGGCTCCACTTGTGTCGCTCCAGCGTACCTCCAAACTGGGCACTCCCTTTATAGTGCGTTTCTTTATAATTTCCAAAGGTTTAACAATATGAACGCTATCTCCACGCTGCTGCACCTGCCAGCGTGTGAGTATGGGAAAAAATTTTTGGAAACAGTAGATTTCAGTCCATTGTAGTAGATGGCCCACTTGTTTGATAAATTTAACCAAATTAGGACGAGACCAGTTGATGTTTAATTTGGGTACCGTGCCTGGTTCGCTTAAAAATTCTGATATGATTTCTTCGTTGGGAAAATCAGCTGCGATCAAGGCTTTTTTACGAAGTGCAAGCTCAGCTTTGATAGACATACGTTGTTCCCTGTATATATACAAGCATTTGATTTTTTAGTATAAATTAAAGGTAAATTACTTTACATATTTACTTCCATAAGCTTTCATCGCAGCCTCGATGAGTGCGGCAAACTCCACATCCACTCTTCGTGTGACTTTGCGTGCGTCCAATGTGCCCACAATTGCTACAAATAGATTTATCATCCACGCGTATTTCCAGGGCACTGTATTTTTCGGTCTCAAAGCGCCAATTTCTTAAGCTGTAGGGTTAAATAATAGCTACTTTATAAAGGTAAACTGCACAACTTTGTTTTTGTATTTACCGTGTTAAAATCTCAGAATCACTGTACTTGCTAAATAGCTTAAGCACACCATCCTTTCCTATACCGCCAATCCCATCTGGGCAATAGTCGCAACCACATAGCAAACCCATGACTATGATCTTGTTCTGACCAAAGTCTTTATATAAAAAATAAAAATGAAATAAATATACATACATACTTAAAATCTATCAAGCTTACCCATGTGCTTACAAATATCACGCATATCGTAAATATCGACGGCGCCACCTGCAGCGGCCTGAGCGCCTTGTGTGGACACGGAAAAGTTGCGATAAACGCGCAGAGCGCCGTAGGCAAAGCAGTCAGAATCCTGACTTATAACGCCATCCACTAACTTTAAAAGATTTGTAGATATTGCAACAGAAAACCAAAATTAATGACAAAAACTTACACCGTGTTTGTTAAGAAAAGCGCAGTAAGCCTCCGCCTCGCCTGGTCCTTGCACACACTGAATGCCCATGGAAAGCAGTAAATTTTCGCATTGTTTGAGGACGTGGTTAAAACGCGTACGTCCCTTATCGCTTTTTGTGTTTTGAGTATTTGGGGCGGCTGCATCTTTCGGTCGAACGCCGCGGAATTGTAATTCATTACGTTTGGCTATTACTTGGCTCTTTAATTTTGGTGCAGTGCCTTCTAACACAAAAACCGGTATGACCTGTTCCCATATTAAATAGCAGGTTCGAAAGAAGAGATTTCTAAGGCGAGCGAAAATTAGGGTACAAATTGTGCTAGAGAATAGTATTTACTTTAGATGCTGCCGTGGATGCACGAAGTAGTCTACCACATTTAGGCTCTCACAAACCCAGCCAGCCAAATCTATAGCCACTTTTTTGCCACGTAGCTCTGAAATAGGCTTGCGATCAGCGTAAGGAGTTAAAATCGACCACAAATCTTTAACGCCCATAATATTTACTTAAACTTTGTTTACTAAATTTAAGCGGGTAATTTTAAAAATAAAGGCTAGCTGCTTCTTTTTCCTTAAACTGCCATTCACAACAAACAGCTGACAGCGCACGCTGACATTTGCCTATGCCAGCATTGTTTTGACATTTGCACGCGTGCACTTGACTGGCAAATATACAGTGCTTCCTCTTCGTTCACATCGACGTGTCATACAAAGGAAAAGTGAAGTAAAGTTTTTGTATTTCGTGTGTTTTTCTAATTTAAAGTAACAAAATTGAAGCGCACACTGCAGCGTAATAGTTAACAATATTTTTACATTATAAGCCAAGATGGTTTTAGCCGATTTAGGACGTAAAATAACGACGGCGCTGCATTCGCTCAGCAAAGCCACTGTCATCAATGAGGAAGCTCTTAATTCTATGCTTAAGGAAATATGCGCCGCATTGCTAGAGGCTGATGTAAATATTCGTCTAGTAAAACAGCTACGCGAGAATGTAAGAGCAGTAATTGATTTCGATGAAATGGCTGGTGGCCTGAACAAACGGCGCATGATACAGTCCGCCGTGTTCAAGGAACTAATCAAACTGGTTGACCCAGGCGTTAAACCCTATCAGCCCATTAAAGGAAAAGCGAATGTGATCATGTTTGTGGGTCTGCAGGTGGGTTTCAGTTAGCTGCGCTCCAAGTACTTTTTTATCACAAAAATTTGTTTACAAATGCAGGGCTCTGGCAAAACGACTACTTGCACCAAGCTTGCCTATCACTACCAAAAGCGAAACTGGAAATCGTGTCTTGTATGTGCTGATACTTTCCGTGCTGGCGCTTACGATCAAATTAAGCAAAATGCCACCAAGGCACGCATACCATTTTACGGCAGTTATACAGAAATTGATCCTGTGGTTATAGCTCAAGAAGGCGTGGATATGTTTAAGCGCGAAGGCTTTGAAATGATTATTGTGGATACTTCCGGCAGGCACAAGCAAGAGGAATCACTGTTCGAAGAGATGTTGGCAGTTGCAAATGCTGTTAATCCTGATAATATCATATTCGTTATGGATGCCACAATTGGACAGGCTTGCGAGGCACAAGCTAAGGCTTTCAAGGATAAAGTAGATATTGGTTCAGTTATAATTACAAAATTGGATGGGCACGCAAAAGGTGGCGGTGCGCTTTCCGCAGTGGCAGCTACACAGTCGCCAATTATATTCATAGGAACAGGCGAGCATATCGATGACTTGGAATCATTTAAAACGAAACCATTTGTCAGTAAACTGCTCGGCATGGGCGACATAGAGGGATTAATAGACAAAGTACGTAACTTGAGTAAATTGAAAACTTAATCTAAAATACTTTTTTTGAATGCAGGTCAATGAGCTCAAACTTGACGGCAATGAAGAACTTCTCGAAAAAATCAAGCACGGCCATTTCACCATACGCGATATGTACGAGCAGTTCCAAAACATTATGAAAATGGGCCCATTTTCCCAGATTATGAACATGATACCCGGTTTCTCACAAGATTTTATGACCAAGGGAGGCGAGCAAGAGTCTATGGCGCGCATCAAACGCATGATGACCATGATGGACAGTATGTCGGACAGCGAACTTGATAATCGCGATGGCGCTAAACTTTTTAGCAAACAGCCAACGCGTTGCGTACGAGTGGCTCAAGGTGCCGGCGTCATAGAACGCGAGGTCAAGGAACTGATTGCCCACTATACAAAGTTTGCTGCTGTGGTGAAAAAAATGGGCGGTGTTAAGGGACTGTTTAAGCAAGGTGACATGACGAAAAACGTCAATCCCACGCAAATGGCCAAACTAAACCAACAAATGGCTAAAATGATAGATCCACGCATGCTGCAGCAAATGGGCGGCGTAGGTGGATTACAGAACATGATGCGTCAATTGCAGCAGGGAGCGGCTGGTGGCTTAGGAGGCCTGGGGAATCTGATGGGAGGCTTTGGTGGCAAGTAAGAAGCATTTGTCTTTGCTATTGGTTTAGTTCGGTTATTTAGCAATAATTTGTTAATGGTTTTCGAAAAGTGGCAACTTTTTTTGATTGATGTTTTTTTAAATTAAATTGAAAATTGAAAATGCATCAAAACGAACTCAATATGATTTTTCTAAAAATAAGCTAAATTAGTTTACTGCGCAGCACCGTAAAAATTAAATCTAAAAATGCAATTTTGTGTACAGTTTGGTACTTTTTGCCGCAAGAATACATTTTGCTTTAAATTATTACTAAGCACTGTAAAATTTAAAACTTTTATTTTTTCGAACATGATTTAAAACAAATAAAAAGAGTAAGTTGTGCGCAATACTTTGAAATTCCAAAATACAATCTTATACGTCTTTTATAACTATGAATGTAAAACTGTAAAGTACTTTTCAAACTGTATGTAGCACGACCAAAAATGTCTGCTCGAAATTTAACTAAAACCGTATTACAAATGCTGCGCGCCTGTTCGTTTAGCTGCTTTGATGATTTTATGAGGTTATTTTGCTGACACTTTTATAGCCTCCATTGACTGTAAAAGCTGCCTAAAACTTGGCTTGAAGTCAACAACTGGTAGCGCAGTACAATTTTATTGTTTGTATCGCGTATATTGTCTAATGCAAATTTTTATTTAGCTACAGTGATATTAAAACTTTGCATTATACTTTTAAATATTGCAGAATACAAGATTTAAAGATAAAACTTTTATTGATAAGCACAGAAAAGTCGCCTTTTTTAAAACTTTTTGATAAAACTATTAAGTACTTATATAAAAGTAGCATTCAAATTCTCTTATACGCAAACGTATATCTGCTCTACGAATATATTATACATATACGTATGTATGCATACATTTACTATTTATTTTTACCCTGTACCGTATGGTATAAAGGGTATATTAAGTTTGTGAATGCTGAAAATTTATTTAACATGCAGAAGGAGATGTCGCAGGCATCCAAAGTTATCCTTAGGATAATCAGGGTGACTAGAGAAGTCGATATAGCCATATTCGTCTGTCTGTATGTACGCCTACTTGTATCTCAGAGATGCTAAGAACTAGAGCAACCCAATTTTCAGATTGGATGTCTTACTATTCCATAAGAGACAAGTTTATTTTTTTCGATCTGGGGGTAGTATCATATAGCTTCCATAGGGGTGTTTTAAGATTTGTTGCAAGTTATATCTGTTTTTTGTTTGATATGCAAATATCGTAGCAAAATTTGGCAATCAAATGTCTTTTGAAGTCCTTAAGCAATATATCGACTTTAATTGTAATTAGCGTTATAGGGTATTACAAAGTCTTCCTCGCACGACTTTAACGTACGCCATCTTTTTATATTCTTCTGCTCCCCCTTAGTCGCATTATTCGTTTATGGTAACGGTACACATAACAATTTTCAGCACAAAACATCGTCACGCATACAAGGCTGGCAACAATCACATGTACAAAAACAACAAACGAACAGGCGCACAGCAAAAACAGAAAGAGACTTATTGGCCACGCTGTTAAAGCGAGACACGCAACGAAATAACGGTAAACAAATGTAAAAGCTGCCTTTTGATGTTGTTGTTATTTTTGCTGTGTGAGTTTGTGTTTGTAAATGTTGTTGTTTTGGTTAAGCTGCCCCGAGGGAGGTTGGGGGCCGCCGAAGCAAGCCTGTGCGTGTGTGTTAGTTTTGTTTATATGAAAACAACCCCACAACAACCGACGCGTCGGTATATGCAGCATCCCTTGCTTTTGCCAGGATGCTTCTGCGTATATGTGTGTGTGCCCCAACAAAAATAAATACACACACATCTGTGTGTATGTATATATATCTACAAGTACGTACATACGCCAAAAGCGACATAGCGCTTTCGTTACAATAACAATGAAAATGCGATTGCTGCCATAAAAATGTCTATTAAACTGTCAAGTTTTGACACTCATAAAACCATCAAACAAGTCAAACGAACAGGTTCCCAGCAAAAACTGTATGCTGAACTGCTGTCAACATTTTTCGGTTCATCCTTGCGGTTTACACACACACACACACACGCACACACAACCTTAGTAGGCATATGAACGAGTCTACAAAGTTTAGGCAGGCGGCAGTCATATTTAAGAAGCATCACTGGCCTGGTTCTGATATGGGCAGTGTTAAGCTGTGACAGGATGAGCCTATTATAAAGGGTAGCATGGTTGAACACAACCTTATCCTTTTGTATGCGAAATGTGGGTAAGTGTACAACAGATTTAAAATGTCTGTATTTCGGTAATTAGCTTATTATTTTTTAAGTAAAAATAAATTTAAATGCTCATAATCATTTCATTATATATTTAAATCCAATTTTATTACACTTTAGTAAAAAAAATGTGATACAGTCGATGCGGTGCCGGACAGCTTAATACCCTGTATCATTTTGTCAAAAAAATTTTGCATATTCCTATTATATATATTATATACTATATTGTTTACCATTATTACGTGTGGTCAAAGATTAATGCAGTTTTTTGGGAAAGGGGAGTGAAAAATGTACTTTGACTATAACTTTTATTCTATTTGTCCGATTTTGCTAAGTTTTGACACTCAGATACATAAAACCATAATGCATGTTTCTGTTAAATAAAAATATTAAATGGTGTAGGTAAAAGTCAAATCGTTTTCACGAACTTCATCTGCTCAGGAAATTTGAGCACCAGCTGGTAAAGTTTGGTGTCTTTAGCTCTTATAGTCTCCGAGATCTAGGGGTTCTACAGTCTCAGTCGCTACCCGTGGCTATGATAAGCATTTTGGTATAAAGGACTTGGAGTCTGCCAAGCCTTCTTCTGTACGTTACATACATTGTACAAATCTAGTACACCCTTTGTACGTATAGGTATACAGGGTATAAAAAGTGGCGTCCATGCGTGGGTGACTTTGGTATACCCTGTACCAAAATATTTCAATTGAATCCGATATTGATGCTCCTTAAAAATTTTGATTGCCGGATTTTGTAACTATGTCTTCATTAATGAACGAATTATTTTGATCTTGAAAATACTACGCTTAGTCACTGAACCAAAGGATCTAGGTTTTTGTCATGTTGTCAATATTCTTTATTATTTATTATTGGCAAATGTCGACGGTTCCTTTAGTATAACCCAGATATCGCAGAAATAAACCTAACATGTTTCCCGTGACAAAATAAGAGATCGAATGCGATAGTTTGGTTTCCTAAGCTTTTATCATTTCCGAGATGTAGGAGTTTACACTGATAGACAGTCAAATAGAAAAACTTCGTCTCTAAAATATCGTGTACCATTTTGTCCGGTCATGTATAGTTAACAGATTTTAAAAAAATTTGGTACAGAGCTTGATTAATATAAAAAACATCCGAACGCTAAATTTGGTTTCGAAACCTGCATAAACGAACGAATTGTATATTTAAAAGTTTTGTTTTTTATTTTTGAGGTCCTTTGAAACATAAACCTAGCTCTTGGCATATTTGCGATTTGGTGTTCATACAGACGCACAGACAGACAGACGGCTATATCGACTTTTCTTGTCACCCTGACCATAGTTTACGTTACTTAAGAGGGTCCCCGTTGACTTATTTTTTCGGATTGCACACACTTAATATATCATTTGAACTATTTTGTTTAAAATTTCGAAGTAAGGAGAAACTACTACTACCAAGCAAGAGTTAAAAAAAGTTCTTATTGCTAATAGAAAACCCAGCCTAGAGAAATCTGGTTATAATTTATAATTAAAGAAAGCTTAATTTTTGAACATGGATCTAATAATATGGCAAGGGATTACAGTTTTATACTGATGCAGGAGATTTGTGACTTGATATTACTAAAAAGTTTCTATTATACCATATAAAGAATTTAAATATTTTAGTTTACTTTATATAGTAGCTTCTTCGCAAGAAGTTTTACAAATAGCTTGATTTTAGTGCGGTTTATAAGGGAGCATATCTGCAAAAGAAATATGTTTATTTTTTGGGAAACGCAATGAATTTTACAAGACACCGTAAAAAATAATGTGTGCAGTGGATTTAAATATTTGCCGCCCTAGGCAATCCATAACGTGCCGCCCTTTTTTTAAAAAAAAAAATAAATATGTTAAATGCGATTGTGATTGTTATCAGTGCTTTATTACAATATAGTTCGTTATTAATGAAATACATAACGGAATTAACAAAATCGACATCTTTGACATATGTGATATTCAACGAGAACCCTTTTTCAAACACTTCTTATTCACAGTTCTTTATATCTTGATTTTTCAGCTGCGAATTCGCGGTTGATATTTTCACAATCGATAAATAGAAACAAATCTGACTCTATCGTTAACAACGCAAGAGCATTCAGTTGGTTTTCGTCTAATGAAGATCTGAGATAGTTTTTCACGCCTTTTAAAACAGAAAACGATCTTTCTGCGCTAAAAGAGATCTGCAGATAGTCCTGTCTCAGCATTTCCAACAGCTTCAGCGGAGAATAATTTGAAATGTTCTTTTCGACACAGTATGCCTTGAAAAAGACCATTTCATTTCCCAAATTTTCCAGAAGATCTTGCGTGTAGTAGTCTTCAATATGGTGGATTTTTCACGTAATGCTCAGATAATCCTGGCTCAGCATTTTCAACAGTTCCAGCGGAGAATAATTAAAAATGTTAATTTCGATGCAGTATGCCTTGAAAAAAACCATTTAATTTCCCAAATTTTCCTCCAATATCGTGAGTGTAGTAGTTGCTTAATATGGTTGATTTTTCACGTAATTCTTCGTTGCTCAGATGTTTCATATCAGTGATAAGAGAAAATTTTTAATAGATTTTTTGATATGGCTTACGTCTTTGTGTCAATTTTGTCAAAGTACGGTTCAAGATAACGTTGAATGTGTTGCCACTCAATGGGATACTATTGTCTCTATTTTCACCAGGTTGTAGATTCTGATTTGTTCGACGCTGCCTGAGTGTTTTGTACTCCTGAATTGTGGAAATAGAGAGAGCTTTCTCTTCATATTGATCGAATTCTTCACTAAAATGATTTTTTTTAAATTTAGGTGACTCAAATTTTGCCGCCTCTTAATTCTGCCGCCCTAAGCTTCAGCCTATGTTGCCTGTACGATAAATCCGCCACTGAATATAGTACTTTATGGGAGCAGTCTTACGATCATTACATATCTGTACATGAATTTATTAAACCTTTGTTTATTCAAAAGGGCTAAAGAGAAAATTGTACCTCTCTAGTTCTTACATTTCTTGCTGTCCGTGGAGATTTCAACCAGGTTAACCCAAAGTCTAGCGAGTTACTTTTTTTCACGTGAGTTTCAAAGTTAATTGGTTCTATCGTGGTAGCAGATTATTGTTTGGTTAATATTCTGACTTCAGACAGTCAAAGTTTGTTTTTTTAAACGTATCCAAGCAATAATTTCCCTAAACTGAATATAAATCTAAGTTAACCACGCATGGGAAAATTGAAAACAACGTTAAAATTACGATTGTTAGTCCTGTGCATATAGGCATTTTTAGTAAAGTCTTATCAATAAATGTTGTTTGGTGAAAATGTGAAGCTTACGGCTCTGTAGAATTTCACTGTCATCTCACTATATGGTTCAAAAGCGCAGAATTTATGAAGCAGAAATAATGTTTTCATTAATAAATCCAAACTTTGGTTAAATAAAGAGTGATTTTTAAAGTGGTATAGTATTTGATTTAAAAAAAACAAAAAAATTTGAAAATTTTGATAAAATCTTTATTGGAATGGATAGAGCGATCAATTTAATTTATTGTTAAAAGATGATTTCATGCAAATGTTGGTCGCGCGGCTCCGCTTTAGATGTCCCATGCGCAAGGTCTAATTTTGGCACACTCTCTTCAATATATCGACCGGTACTTCACGAATGAATGCTTCAATATTGGCTTCCAGTGCGTCAATCGTTGCTGGTTTACATGAGCCTTAATATGGCCCCACAAGAAATAATCCAAAGGCGTTTAATCACACGATCTAGGCGGCTAGTTGACGGGTCCTAAACGTGAGATAAACTGTTCGCCGACATTGTTTCGCGTGCCTGGTGGCATGTGGTACCATCTTGTTGAAACCACATGTCAGGCATGTCTAATTCTTCCATTTTGGGCAAATAAAAAGTCGTCAATCATCAGACGGTAGCGCTTTTCATTCACAGTAACGTTACGGCCGTTGTCGTTTTCAAAGAAGTACGGCCCGATGATAACACCGGCCCATAATCCGCACCAAACAATGACTGCATTGGTAGCTTTTGCAATGCTTCTGGCTGGTCTTCACTCCAGATGCGGAAATTTAGTCACAAGCTTCCGAATAGCTCCTTTAGTACGCCGAACAAACTGCACAATAAGTGCGCGATGCACCTTCTTAGCCGAGAATGCATTTTGATAGTTAAATTCAATAATTTGCAAGCGATGTTCATTCGTAAGTCGATTCATGGTCAATTATAGACCAAACTGAACATGTTTCACATGACACAAGACACGACTCACGCGTGATTTGCCAAAAACAGTGTCGCCAAAAAGATACCAGCAAAAAAATCACCCTTTACTTACCCATTTGTTACGCTCTACCATCAAATTTAATATAATAAAAAAAATACTTTATTTGTTTTCTTACAGAAAATCAATTTGTCTTTTTATTGATTCAGAAAAAGTTCAGTTTCTTATTTGGATGACAGCATTTTCTCTTTAGGTTCTAAAAGAGACATTTTACATTGTATTTTCTTCATTCATTTTCATCTTGTATTTTTTTTTAATCTTTTGCTATTTTCTGTTTAAGGTTTTTTTTTGCTGCATACGCGATGTTGCCCACAAACGCGCCGTTGCCATTTGTTCAATGATTACCTCAGTTTTCTTCTGTTTTGTTTTTCTTTTGTTACTTACAATAAATCATCTCTTTTTGTTTTTATTTTTTATTCTTTTTTCAACTAGTCTTACTTTTCTTAAGCGAAATAAGCACAAAAGCTGCAAAATGTTTTGCTTAAACTAATTTTATTTTTTTAATCATATTTTTCCAACTTTATCTCCTTAGCTCCAGCTTTTTTTTTTTAATTTCTTTTAATTTTTTTTTTTCGTTTTTTAATGTATGATTTTTTGCATTAAAGTTGAGGGCACACAAAAAGTACGCATATAAATTTGAAATTTTTAGCAAAGATTTCTTTTAATTTTTTGTTTTTTGTTTATTACAATTAGGGGTAGTAAGTTTTAAATACAATCTTTTGTCATATAAAAAATGCTTAAAAGCGTCACATTGATGCAAAAAATAATACGTTAAAAAATACACACAGAGAGTTCTTAAAGGATGGGTTTTTGGAGATTTATAAAGAGATAGAGTTTCAAGTTTTGCGCGTCTAAGCGTCACATTCATTACGTTTATAAGAAAAAAGAATAAAGTTCTTTAAAAGACTTTGATTTAAAACTTAAAAATAGCAACAAGCGAAATTTACATTACTTTTGCGCCCAGCCGCACAATTAAGTTTAAACCTTTTATTTTTTATATTTATTTTTTTTTTGTTACTACTTAAGTTTAGGTTAGCAGCGGCTTACTAGCTTGCCTTTTACTTAAAAATTATTTTACGCCTTTTTTTAAATCTTATTTTTTTATTTGTTTTTTATTTTTGTTTTTAATTTAATGAGCTTGTGTCTAGCGTTGTCCGCTGCTGTCGACGAACTAACCGTCGCGCCATTTTGTTTTTGTTGTCAATATTTTTTTTATGTTGTTTTTGTTTTTGTCAAAAAAGTTTCAAAAAAATATATATATTCATTTCCTTAAATTGGCTTACTTAAAAAAATGTTTTTCTCTTTTACATTCATTTATCTTTGCGCTGTCGTGCTGACATATGCTAATGCTTTGCCGTTTACAGTTTAAAAAACCAAACAATTAATTTAAAAATTTGTTTTTGAAAACTATTTTTTTTTAAGCTTAGGTATGTTAATTTAAATAGCAAAATTTTACTACTAAGAAATCACACATGAAACAAAAGCAGAGCTTAACTGAAAAGAACATGGCGAAAGAAACAAACATTTAAATATTAAATTTTTTTTGTAATTTTTTATTAAAGTTTTATTTTTTTTAATTTACGCACTAGACATTTGCTTCTTTTGTTTTTGTTTATATTTATTTTTGTTTAAATTACTTTAACACATATGTATGCTATATGGTTTGCTGCTTTGCCGAGCATACTTAACGTTTTTCAGTTTAAGACGAAAATAAATTAACTACTTAAAATTAGTTAAAAAACTAAAATAAACGCATTACATTAAAACAAAATAGACGCAAAACAAACAAGTTTTCTTTTTTTTCGGTTTGGTTTTGATAAAGCAGTTCAAAAACACAAAAATTATAATGAATATTTTGAAAAAAAAAAAATAAAATACATAATTAACAGCTAAAAATTAACGTTGCAGCAGCAGCCATTAAAAAGGCTTCAAAAAACGCTAGTAGAAAACTGCTGTCAAAATGTAAAGAGACTTGCTTCGACTTTTTTTAGTTTTTATTTAACTTTAAAATTACTTTTAAATTAATTCTAGACATCCACTCATTTCGTTTCGCATTAACTTTATGCTAAGACAACACTCGCTGCTGCTGTTGGCCTTTACCAACACTGCTCGACTCTAACTACACAAAAACTACTAAGCTCGGGGTGCTAATTGCCCCTGCCGCTTCAACTAAGTTACGCCTCTGCGTCTACCAACTAAAAATCATATGCGCCACGCCCCACACATTTACCTTTCAACTTGCTTCTGCTTCTTCTTCTGCTTCTTCTTGCTGCTGCTTCTTCTTTCAACTTCTTCTTCTTTCAACTTTACTTAGGTTTACTAGACTTAAGACTAAGTGCTTTGATCTTAATTACTACGTTTTTTTCTTATTTTTGTTTCTTTTTTTCGCACTCTGTTCTGCAACCCGCCATTTTGTTTTATTTTCAACTACAACATGTTTTGTTTACGGTTTCATCTGCCATTGTGTTTTTTTGCCTTATAAACTAAAGTCCTTAACTGACGCAGTTTGGATTTAAATTTTCTTGCTCTGCTTTTGTTGTTTTATCTCATTTTTGTTGCTATAACTAACTTATAGTTAATGCTTTTGTTTAACTTGCCTAAAACAGCGCAAAAATTTGCTTAAGTTTGTTTGCTAATTCAAAAAAAAAAAAAAAATCAACCAATATTCATGTGTTACCAAGTAAAAGAAAATTGCACTTTGTGTTAATAAATTGTAGCAAAACAAAACAGTTTGGTTTCCTTTTGGAAAAATACAACAAATTCCTGAATATCTTTTTTTTTTTTGTATTTGTGATTTTCATTTTTCGTAATAGTTGGTTTAAGCTGTAGGTATGCGTCTAAATTAGTTTAGTTTATTAAAAATTTCTGCACTTTTTGGAATGTTTGCAAAATGTTTTTTTCTTTTTATATTTAATATTTTTTAACGACGCTTATTTATTTTTTTTGTTTTAGGTGGTGTATGGTTTGTTTTTCTTTGTTTTTTATTTAATTGTGTGTGTAACTCTGAGTTTCATATTATTATTGTTTCATTTGCATTTCACTTCAGTCTAAATCAAATTACAATAAAATTAAAAGTAAGAAAATTCACTTAGTTATTAAAAAAATTTCAATTTTTCTTTGTTTTTTTTTAGAAAACATGCACTCCATTTTGTTTGGTTTAGGCTTAGGAAGACTTTTGGCGTTGTGTTTTCATATCATATTTATACTCGTATCATTTATTTATTTTTTTTTTAAGTTATGCATTGTTAGCTTTTTTGTTAAGCAGTTTCAGCCAAAATGAAAGTCTTGTATGTAAAACAAAATCATATATATGTATATAGGATTATACATAGTTATGAAAATAAAAGACTTATCTCAGGAATGTTATTACAATTGTTGTTTTCACAAGTGACAGTGTATGTGTGTGTGTGTGTGTGACAAGTGTGTGTTTGTGCGAGTGTGAGAGCAGCCAGAGTGGAGTGATTTCTAAGCTTTGAAAATTTAAGAAGTACCAAAATATATACAGGCGAAGTTTCTCTCTTGAGTGTAAGACACCGAAAGATTGCGCGCCAGATGGGTTCGTATACACAATGTTTGCATATGCTTTTACATCAAGCGTTCCCATCTGGCGCACAATCTTTCAACGGGAAAAAAACTTTGAGCTATTTCGCCTTTATATATTTTAGTACTATCTGGAAGTACTCAATGCTTTGCTATAAACAGTTTTTGCTCTTTTCTATACGTTTTGCTCTCTTTAAAGGTTTCGATCAATTTCTATAGGAGTTCTTCGCATGAAAGTGTGACCAGATTTATTGGCAATACTGTATTGAAACTTTTAAATTTTTTCAATTTTATAGTTTTTTTCCTAAAGTGCCGTTTGCAATATTCGACGTGAACTGGGATGGTTACATTTAGCAGTACGGCGGCTAGATTTCTAAGCTTTGAAAATTTAAGAAGTACTCAATACTTTGCTATCAACAGCTTTTGCTCTCTTTAAAGCTTTCGATCAATTTCTATAGGAGTTCTTCTGCATGAAAGTGTGACCATATTTATTGGCAATACTGTATTGAAATTTTTAGTACATTTGGTTTGGATAATCGTTTGCTTTCAATTTTAAAGTTTTTTTTCCCTCGAACTGCCGTTTGTAGTATTCGACTCGAATAAAGATAGTTATATTTAGCAGCGGATACGATGTGCTTTCTTTAAAGCTTTCGACCAATTTCAATAGAAGTTCTTCGGATGAAAGTGTGACCAGATTTATTGGCAATACTGTATTGAAACTTTTATATTTTTTTAATTTTAAAGTTTTTTTTCACAAAGTGCCGTTTGCCATATTCGACTTGAATTGGGATGGTTACATTTAGCGATACGGCGGCTAGATCTCTAAACTTCCAAAAATTTAAGAAGTCAGTATAAACTGCTTTTGCTCTCTTTAAGAGCTTTCGATCAATTTCTATAGGAGTTCTTCGAATGAAAGTGTGACCAGATTTATTGGCAATACTGTATTGAAATTTTTTGGAACTTTGGTTTGGGAAAATCGTTTGTTTTAAATTTTTTTGTTTTTTTGCCCGAACTGCCGTTTGCAATATTCGACTCGAATTGGGATGGTTATATTTAGCAGTACAGCAGAGAGTACTCCTGAAAAGTTTAAACTGCCTCACACTATGAATTTTGTGCATCAATAAATTTTAGAGTATGAAAGTGTGACCACATTTATTGAAAATTTAAGAAGTACTCAATACTTTGCTATAAACAGCTTTTGCTCTCTTTAAAGCTTTCGATCAATTTCTATAGGAGTTCTTCGCATGAAAGTGTGACCACATTTTTTGGCAATACTGTATTGAAATTTTTGATATATTTGTTTTGGAAAATTCGTTAGTTTTCAAATTTAAAGTTTTTTTGCCCGAACTGGCGTTTGCAATATTCGACTCGAATAAAGATATTTTGCAGAACTCTTGAGAAGCCTCACACAATGAATTTTGTATGCCAAATATTTTTATAGAGTATTGACATTGGCGTATATTTGCTTTAAACCGTAGTAAAAGTAATACATATGCTGTAAACCTCTCTTTACTTTGTGGCAGTGTGCCCAGATGATCACAATAAGTGAAAATCACGCAAGCTTGTGAACTAGAACTAACACTCGCTCATGAACAAAAATTAATAAAAACTTTTGTTTATTTTTACAGAAAATTAGAAAATAAAATCAAATACATTTCACTTGATTTTTTTTTCAATTCGCTAGCGAGTGTAATAAAAAGTCGTCATGCTGACAACGACATAGGGAAATGAACCAGTGTTGCCAAAAGTACAAAAAGTGAAAAATAAAGAGCACAAAATCGTTGTTGATTTTTAATTAGTTTTGCTTTGTTCCCTAGAATTATTTCTAGGTAGGTTAATTCTAGGTAGGTAATTCTAGGTAGAATTAGTTCTAGGGAACAAAGCAAAACTAATTTAAAATCAACAACGATTCTAGGATACAATATTAAAAATAAAAAATTAGATTTGTTGCACAATTTAATTGGTGGTCTGCCTCAATATAGAATGCATGTAAAATATTTTCGTATATACAAGTATAATAGATACACGTCCGAAAAAAACCCAAGTAGGGACAGCACTAATTCCAACTTTCAAAATAAAATCAATGACTCTTTTGTCTTATTTTCAAAATATAATTGATCTTTATAACTTGCTCTCTTTTAAAAGGCCTTCGACTTCTATTACTTTTTATATGATATAATAATAAGAAAAAGGATATCCGAATAAAGCAGCAAGCCAAAGAGCATTATTGTTTATACACTCGAAAGATGTAGTTCAAGCTGACTCAAGACAAAATAATATATAGAATATATATATATCAATATAGAACGCATGTAAAATTTGTTCTTATATACAAATATAATAGATACACATCCGTAAAAACCCAAGTAGGGACAGTACTGATTCCAACTTTCAAAACAAATTTGGTAAAATGAAATCTTAATAAAGGCAAAAAGAGCTTCATTGATCATATACTCAAAGGAAGCAGTTCTAGATAACTCCAGACAGAATAATATAATAATAATAAAATTCTACAAAGCGCGAGTTTAGCAGCGCAGAAAACTGGTTCAATTTTTGTGAACCAGTTTTGATCAAACTTTATACGCAAACTTGAAAACGCCTATAAATATGTCATCGTTTTTTCATTTTATAAATATCTTAACCAAATTTATATCCGTTGCATTTTGTTTAATATTAAACATTGCGTCTAAAGTTTGATCCAAATTCGTTCACAAACATTGAACCAGTTTTCTGCGCGACTAAACTCGCGCTTTATGGAAAGTTATTATTATATTATTCTATCTGGAGTTATCTAGAACTGCATCTTTCGAGCATATAACCAATGGAAGCTGTTTTGGCGTTTGTCTTTATTCAGATTTCCTTTTTTCAAATTTTTTTTTATTATTATTATTTATTATTTATATAAAAAGTGATAGAAGCCGAAGGCCTTTTAAGAGGGAGCAAGTTATAAAGACTATTGTAGTCCGAAAATAAGACAAAAGAGTCATTAGTTCGTTAAATCCAAATACGAGTCGAATATATAATGTACAGCTTTAAAAAGGTTTTCGAAAAACTTTTCAATTTTGAAGCCACTTATTTTTAGCTTCAGTTACGTTTCCTTTTAAAATATTTTGATTTCAGTTAGAATCATTTTAGTAGAGCTCAAGCTGCGGCTGGTTCCACGTTTTAGTTCAATTCAGGCATGATTCGAAGGCCTTTTAAAAGAGAGCAAGTTGTAAAGACTATTGTAGTTCGCAAATAGGCCAAGAAAGTTATTAATTCGTTAAATCCAAATATGGATCGAATATCTGGCGCAGTTCTGTACAGCTTTACAAACGCACGATTTTTGAAAAAGTTTAAAACTTTGTAGCCACTTATTTTAAGCTTTAATTTCGCTTCTTTTTAGTTTAATTCAAAGAGAGCAAGTTATAAAGACTATTGAAGTTCGCAAATAGGCCAAGAAAGTCATTAACTCGTTAAATCCAAAAACGAGTCGAATATAATGGCGCAGTTCTGTACAGCTTTAAAAACGTACGATTTTCGAAAAACTTTTCAATTTTGTAGCTTCTTATTTTAAGCTTTAATTTCGTTTCTTTTTAAAATTCCGCTGCGTTTTAATTCAGAATCATTTTAGTGGATCAAAAGCTCCGACTGGTTCCATGTTCAGAACGTTCTATACAATTTACTAGCTCATCGCCTTGCTCATTAACACAGTTTTTATTTGTTAGCATATTTGAGATTCTTGTTTTTTCCTCCACTAAGGACGACATCCCAAACTCAACTCACTTGTTGTTTGTTTTTTAAATGTTAAATTTTTAAAAATCACAAATACAATTGGTAAATTGGTGTTTACATAGGCGTAGTATGTGTTTTTGTGTGTATATTATGTAGTCTGTATTTTGTTAAGAATTTAGTTAAAAAGAAAATAAATACGTTAGAGGCTTCAAATTTAAACACTTGATTTTTGTTTTTTTTTTTTTAGTTTTTAGTTTTCGTTTTGACTACTCAAGACTTAAGGACTAAAAATCTTGCATGGCTTTTTTCATTGTTTTTAAAGCCGCTTCTTTTTTAACTTTTTCTTCAGTTGTGGCTTATATACTAGGTTTTAACATAAATTATTTCTGCTTACGCAACAACAAAATCTAAATCTTTGTTGTTTTATACTTTTTTACTTTCGTTTTGTTACCTCTACACCGCCGCGCCTTTGCTTTGCCTTTTGTGGCTAACGTTTTGAAAAAAATCCTACACACTCTTTCTTGCTTTCTTTACTTTCTGTCTAACTTACATTTTTACTACAATGTTGCCACACATACATGCCACACATGCTAAACTACAATGCTACATTTTTGTTGTTTCTTTTTGCTACGCTTGTTTTGTGTCGTCTGCTGTGTACCTTTTTCTTTTTTTTTTTTTGCTAAGTTTCCTTTTATAAAGTGTTTCTCATTTATGCCTCAAATTGCCTTTGCCTTGCTTTGCCAGCTTTAGCTATCATGCCTACTACTCATTACATATTCATCATCTCGTCATCATCTCATTCCTTTTCAAAGTATGTACTCAAAATTCAATTACAACATTTGCAGAAAAATACGCTATGCTAGTTTTATTTTCTCTTTCTCTATATACTAGTTGTAAATACTAAAAAAATTAAACGTAAAAAACTGTAGACAGCTACAAAAAATGTTTTTAAACCGACTGATGAGCACAAAAAATATGCTAAAAACTAATACAAGATTTTATTTTTTTTTGTTGTTGCATATTTTTAACATTTTTTCTTTTAGTTTTTCTTTTCTTTAAGTCTAAAACTACTTTTTTTCTGCTTACTGCATTTTTGCTAGTACTTAGGCTAAACATTTATTTTTCGCCATTTTTGGCTGCTTCTCTTTTTTTTCTTATTCTTTAGTTGCTGTTTCCGTTTTGTTTTTGTTTTGCAATGCATAGAAATCAAAATTAAATTTCATTTGCTTTCTCTCATTCGCTTTAGAGATTTAACAATTTTTCGAGCGTATCTCTAAAAAAAAATGCTCATTCTTTTTGCAAATTTATGTTTTTCTTTTCTTTTTCTTTTTTGTTTTGTTTATTTCTTTCACATCTTCGCCGCACACATCCTCAAAAGTTGCTAAAACTACGCGCTTGGTTTTTTTTTTCTATTTTGCTCTATATTTTCCGCTTTGCTTGTATAAAATCTACACAAATATCTTGCTATGCTCTTTCCCTTTGTGCTTCTTGCCGCCCTGCCGCCGCCTCTGCTCTATTATTAAGTGGCATGAAAAATATCAATTTCTTTCTGTTCTGTTCTTTCTGCTGCAAAACCAAAAATCATTTATATAAATAAATAATATACATTAAATTAAATAAACATTTTCATTTTAGTTTTGCTTTTTGTAGCAGCACAACAACAAATGTTGCACGCTTTGTGTTTTTTTTTCACAAACTGCTCTTGGATTTTATTTTTATTTTAAAGTTTGTTTTGTGTTTTTTATTTTTTTAACATAAATTGCACACTTTTTCTCTAGTTTTGTTTCACAAAATTACGCTCTCTGCTAGTAGTTCAAAATTAGCAAACATTTATTTAAGTTCAAATCATTTACATGCCCCTCCCTGCTTAAGAGAGTTTATTTCTCTTCATTTGTTTTTTTTATTTGTTTTTTAATGGAACACAAGTTTTAGACGCACTTGTTTTTTTTTTTAAATTTTATAAATTTACTTAACTAGACTTTGCTGTTCTTTGCAGTGTTTTTAATTTGTTTTTGTTGTTTTTATTTATTTTTAGCATCTTGTGCTATGTTTTTGCATTTGTTCTTCTAGTATTTGCCATGCACTCAAAATTCAATGTCTCTCTCTTTAGTTTTTTTTATTTCTTCCCCTTCATTTGTAAATATTTTTATCGCTTTCTTCTGGCGTTCATGTTGTTGTTGTTGTTGTTAGGCTTGTTGTTTTTGTTTTAAGTGTATAACTATTATCTAGTATTTAAGTTTAGTCTTTGCTTTTCTTCACTTTTTACGCTCTTGTTCTTAACTCTTCGCTTTTTCCTACATTTTATTTATGTATTTTTCATTTCTATGTTGTTTTTTTGTTTTCTCTTGTTTTAACTCTCTTTTTTACATTATTGTTTTGTTTTTAATTTGTATTATATATGTGTGTGTGTTTTGATGAAGTGCCTGCCTTGCCCGGTTGTTGCTATTTGTTGATGTGTTTTTGGGGTTGTTCCAAGTTTTGCTAGTTGTAGTCTTCTTTGTCGGGTGGATTCTCTTGCGGTTGTTGCTGTAGTTTTTGTTCTTCTTCTTTATCATTATGTATCCCAAAGCAGGCATTCATTCTCGTTCATTAAATGGTCAAACGGGGTACTAAAATATCGTATCTGCAAGTGTTGTAAAAAATTTATTAGTATTCATATTTATTATAATGATTAAAAAGTCAGATATATGCATGGGATCACGTCTTCTTAAGGTGGTTTCAGGGTCAAAAATGCGTAAGCTTTCATGTAGGAAGTTTTTTGATAAAATTATTACTTGTTTTTAAGGGTTCCCATAATGACCTGTGTATCGATAAATTGAAATCTAAATTAAGAATATTTAAGTTTTCTAAGCTCTATCTAAGACCTTTGCAATAATATACGCAGCAGCTCCAGTCTTAATCATCAGGCGTAGGCAAACAGTGTTGCCCTATTATTTTGCTGGAAAAATGTAAACAGCTGTTGCGTTTTAGCGTTCCAACTAAACGAAATGTGCAACAATTTGGGAGCATGTCCGAATTTTGAGTACTTATCTATCTTACTTTATTTGAATAAACTAAACAGGACATCTTTCGTTTCTTTATTTTAAGTCGCCTCTAAAAATATTATTTTATGGTTAAGTAGTTCGTCTTTTGTGTATTGCACTAGTTTTCACGAAAAATTAACCTTTGAAAAAAGCGTTTTTTAGGGTTATTTTGGTTTGAGTAAAACGAAAATGCCAACGTATTTTTTTTAAGCATCGTTTTCGAGATATTTTCGAAACACAAATGTTTGGGCTCTTGTTTCAGTTATTCGTTAATATCTCGACACGAAAGTCTTAAAAAAAATGTAAATTTCGATCATTTATCAAAATTACAAAATTTTCAGCTTGCTTTTAATTAACGAATATTTTTTTCTAATTTATATTAACATTGAGCTGAAAGAGGTTTCTTTTATGAATATTTCGAATCTAAGATGGTTAAAATCGGTTAAGAATTGTAGATGATGATACCAAGTAGGGAAGTGTTACAATCTTCATTCAATCATACTTTTGTATGAAAACAAACTTTTCCCTCAAAATTTTTCAGTTAAGCAGCTGTAATCGTGATTTTTCGTTCACGGATCCATTTTTTTCCATTTAGTACTCCTTTAGGGAGCTTAGGTCTTCAACAAGAACTTTTCACCGGACTCTGTTTGGCGCAGTTTGTTTTGCTGTGTCTCAGCTGATGTTGTGTTGTTGTACGACGCCAGGTTGCCTTTGGCCTTCCCACTCGACTGATTCCTTGCGGGTTCCATTTCAAGACCATCCCGACGATGCTGCTTCGGTCTTTTCTCAGAGCTTGACCAATCCAACGCCACTTGCGTGTTCTTATCGGGGTGCAGATAGGAACTTCGCTGGTGTAGTGCCATATTTCCGCGTTTGATATCCTGTTGGGCCAGAATATCCCGCATATAATCGCTGCCGTACAACAAGATGGATTTGACGCTCGCATTGAAGATCCTCAGCTTTGTTCTTCTGCTTATTTGTTGGTTTCTCCATATGCGGAATAAGCGTTTAAACGGTGATCGCACTTTGCTTAGACGATTCTCTATATCCTCATCTACCCCACCACTGGTGGAAATTGTGATGCCAAGTTAGGAGGAACTGTCGACAAAGTCGATAGTGTTCTCGCAGATGGTTATGCTACCTTGGCTGGGTGTGGTTGAGGCGCATCGCTTTGGTTTTGGATGCGTTTATCGAGAGTCCAACTTTGCTGGCAAGGATCTCGAGATCATTCACTTTGGCTTAGATGTAACTTAGTTTACGGTTCCATATCATCTACAATTCTACAATTTTAAAGATTTTAGACTCAAAATCTTGAACAAATTTTTTTTCGTCCTATAAAAGTGTTGTTTAGGATCATTTTGGGTCGAGAAAAACGGAAATGTAAACTTTTTTTACGCTTATTTTTCAATTATTCTTGAACAAAATTGTATGTCAAAGTCAAAAAAAGTGAAGTTTTCGACAATTTTTTAAACTTAAAAATTTGCAGCTTGTTTTTTATAAAAGGCCCATACGCAGCTCGTTAAATTTACTAATGGAATGACAAACTTTATATAAAAAATAGTAGGATTTTTTATATACATTTTTTTAAAGTTTATCTGAAGTTTTGTCATTCCTTCCATTCGTAAATTTTGAGTGCTATGTATGAGCTTTTAATAAAAAGCAAGCTGAAAATTTTTAATTTTGATTAATGGTCGAAAATTACGCCTTTTTTTAGACTTTCGGCTAGATACAAAATTTAGTGCACGAGATATTACCGAAACTGAAAAAAGGTTGATATTTTCATGTTTCTTGGCCCAAAATTATCCTAAAAACACTTTTATACGAAAGTTCACTCGATGATCCTTAAATTTGTTAACTAGTCTTATTTATATTAAAGGGAGTTATCAATTACGAATGAGCTGTCCAGATGAAATTTATATTAATTTAGCTGTTTCTCTACGTTTCCAGTAACAAAGAATCGGCCAACTCGAAATTTCGAGTCAAAAATCTAAGTAAATTGGCAATGTTGAGCGAGCCCAAGGTAAGTGAATAAGTTTAATTTTTATATGAGATTTCAAGTTTCTGCTGTGAAATGCTTTTTACTAGTGGCAATTATTTAAAAAACAAATCTAGCTATTAACAGTGTCGTATCCATGCATAGATAAAAAAATATTGTTTTTTGATAATATTTACCTAGTATGGATTACCAGTATGTAGACTGCTTAGTAACTATACTATATAAGAAATAGTGTATTCGTTTAGTTTGGGTGATCGCAATTAAGTAGCACAAGAAATAAAAGAAAGAAAGTAAAAAAATCGCTTTAGTTGTAAAAATTTCGTAAAATTAATTAACAGATTTCAGCAAACAGGCAAGCAACAACAAGCAGCACACAAAATTGGTGAGAGTCCTTTAGCTAAATGTGTGAGTTTGTGATGGTATATTTTGGAGAGTGTATTGGTATCGACTATATACAAGTTATAATGCAATGTTAAGAGCAAAAAGCAGTGGTGATGAGCTTAAGTTGAGGTATTCACAGGGTGTGCTCTCAAGCAAGCGAGATATTTTACGATCTCAACAGAAAAGCTCATTGATTTTGTTTTTAAAACATTTTTGAATGTATTCATGCAAAGAACTACTATGAAAGAACTGCTGGGTTACAAAATTCTGAGAAATTGCAATATTGAAGCAGATCTGCTAAGTGAATTATCATGATTTAAGTGGAAGGACAACACTGGCAGGTGTGTTCGATTTCCGTTCTAAATCACTATAATCAACCGAGTGATATTTTTTTTTTAATGTTTTTGGTTGTTTTAAGTGGAAGGCTATATAAAAAGCGCTAAGCACACCACGCACCACATGCAAACGAAAAAAAAAAATACAGTGTTGGTAAACAGCGCTAGTTGTGCTAAGTGTTTAGAAACTACCAAAGCCAAGATTTCACTAAAAAGCAAATAAAATGCATTTAAAAGCAGTTATGTGTTACGTATGTGAATAAATTTTCGAAAGCGCTTTTTGGACGAAAGTTTAATGAGCTATTTGGAAGCTCTTCTGATCGAAAAGGGACAGAAATGATGCGCTTCAGAGAGAGGAGCAAATTTCGTGACAGCGAGCGAGTTTTGAACAGACAAAGGAGACAGTGTTTATGTGAGCGACAAAGACCAAAATAGAGACAGAGAGAGAGAAGAGAGAGAGAACGAGAGACATCACTCACCTCGCGAAGACCTATTTGGGAGCGGCTTGATGTTGATACTGTGTATATGCCTCGTCGGGTGATGCAGCTGTGCTAGCCTGTTCGGAATCTGTCATTGGCATTGTTGGTATAATAGTTGGTGGTGGTGCATAATATGGATAACTTGGACTAATATACTGTAACGATGGAGAAAAATTCTATAAAAGAACCGAAAAAAAAAACAAAAAAAAAAAGAACGGAAAAAAGAAGAGATAGAGTACAAATTATATTTAACATTCAACAAACACAGAAGAGAGAGAGCAGCGCAATTCGAGAACTCGAGATTCCTCTGCTTTTTCAGTCGCAAATTTTCATAATGACAAGTGCATCGATTTTCTTTTTTTTTTTTTGTTAAGATACAAGTTAACTAGTTCCAAATAAATTTACATTTATAATATACAAATTTGACTATATATTGCATATAGAGTTTTGTACAGTTAATAGAGTACTTTATATATTTCGGTAATTATATAGTTTTGTGAGTAACTTGAGTATTATTTTGGAAATTTGGAAAACTGGTTAGAAAGTAGGCACATAACAAAAATGCTGCAAACTTTGTTCATATCGTGAGCTAAGAACTAGATCAACTTACAGAGTTTCCAATTTGCAGTGTAGCCAATTGTGGCATCATTGTTCCATATGGCACACCCGTCTCACCACTGACCATCATTGAAATGCCGCGTGGTTGCACTTGGTTAACACCTTCCGGCTTATATGAGGTGACGCCCAATTGTGGAGCGGCAGCCATTTGCATATACTAAAAGTTATAGGATATATATAAGTAAAGCTTCATTAACCAGATAATACCAAGCACTTACCTGATCATCTACCTGAGTGATCGGCTGTGTCATCATATAGCCGGGTATCCATTGGGAACCAGCCACTGGATAACCACCAACCTGTGGTGCACCAAATCGCGAATAGGGCACACCTATGGGTGTGCCTACATTAACACTGACACCATTTTGTTGCATGGTTGGATCATAGGTGACGGGTATGCCTTCGGCGGAGACATCACGCCACGTGCGTGCATTTGGATCGGGTGTCTTAAAGAGATTCTTCTTTTTGGGACCACCATCGGCAAATTTCACCAATAGTGGATCTTTGGCACCCGGTATTGTATTACCATTAAACATCTGTATGATTTGTTCGCATTTCTCGCGACTCTCCATGCGTGCAAAGCCAACACCTAGAAAAGAGATTAGAAATTAAATTAGGGTTTAATGATTTCAATACATCACTTTAAGTAATCTTAATACATAGACCAACTATATATATAAAAGTGATTTATGTTATTACGAGGCCTCGATGGCCTAGCGACTGTGCACTAGACTATTATCCCAGATTTTGTGGGTTCGAATCCCACGTTAAACATGATCCTGTACTTTCCACTTTTCATATTTCCCTAATTTTGCCTGTCGAGGATATAGATCCTTATGATTTACTCCTATTATCGGTATCACAAAGGGCCTGATCTTGGGATAAGTAAGTTTAGACGCTAAGTCCCAAATACCACCTTAACCTATCTACCTATGTTAGTTACCAGGTAACGATAATTAAGCCATTAGGATATAGAACAGAACAGGAGATATTGTAAACGTTTCTATTCCAGTTAAGAAACTGAGTAGAGATCTGCATTGTTCGGAGTATTTATAGTCGGGCAAAATGAATATTTTGGAAGAATTGTACAGGGTATTATTATTATTATTATTATTATTATTAATTGGGATAAATGTACTGCGACCCAGGTGGTTCTATTGTACCCCCTTCGCGGCTTAGAGCTCTCCCAAAAGTCCTAAGTACTGCATGTAGCAACGGTCTCTGGTGGGAGAACGTACATGCCCAGGAGCTTGTTTCTTTTACCGGCGATTGCCATATATTCTCATAGATGCGAAGAACTTTCTTTCTCTATGCTACAGAAGCGGCATAGTCCACTATCCATCATGCCAATTTTGTTGAGGTGGCTGCGAAGCCTACAGTGTCCCGTCAGAAGTCCCGTCATGATTCTCACGGTGTCATTCCCGTGCGTTATCATGACTTTGAACCTCTTAGAGTGGAGGGTTTTTGACTGTATCTGCGCCCAGTGAAGCAGTCGTTTTTTATTCTCCTCTATTCTTAGTTGGTCCCGTACCACGTGGTTACCAATCCCACAGTGTGGTTCAGGACCGATTAGCGGTGTTGCTGCACCGGTTCCTGCGAGTTTGTCTGCTAATTCACTTCCAGGAATGTTATTGTGCTTTTATTGCTGCTTGAATATCAGACAGGATGGAAATATCCTTTTCATGGTAGTTCTTTTGCAGATTGAATTCTGCACATCTTCCAATAGTTCAAACCTCAGCTTGGAAAATGCTGGTGTGTCTCCCTAGAGGTTCATAATATTTGGTTCTGGATCCTACTACCCTTAGGCCACTTCCTTGATCAGTAAGTGATCCGTATTGTACAGGGTAAACATTGTGACAAAAGAGTTTCCGGAAAATTATTCTACGTTCCAGAGGGACAAACGGTCAATAAGCCGTATTATGTGACTGTTTGCGTGAACGGGTCCGTCGAATACAGCCGGAATTGTGGGCAGACAATTCGTGGATTTTGCTTGACGATAACGCGCCATCTCAAAGAGCCACGATTGTGAACGCATTTAAGGCAAAACACTCGATAAATACCATCGACCAGGCACCGTACAGTCCAGATCTGGCCCCGTGCGTCTTTTTTTTTTTTTGCAAAACTAAAATTGCCACTCCGGGGAAACCGTTTTGACTCCATACCGACCATAAAACAAAATGCGACGAGAGAGCTAAGCGCCATCCTGGCCAACGTCTATAAGAAATGTTTCGAGGATTGGAAGAAGCATTGGTATATGTGTATTGTTTCAGAAGGGGTGTATTTTGAAGGAGACAAAATAAATATTGAAGAAGATTAACTATTTTGCGTTTTATTTAGAAATTCCGGATACTTTTTTGTCACAATGTATAGTGGCTTGCACTTTTATTCAAAACTTTTTTTCACTTTGACTTTTTGCGACCCCTTAACTCTTATTTATTATTATTACGGCAATACTCGTTAAAATTAACCCAATTTACTTCATTTATAATTAACGTCTAGATTAGATAGACATAATTGAGGCTCTGTACTGCATGGTGTAGATTGGTTTGTTTCTTTAAACCTCTAAAACCCACAGAGATTGCCAAATCAAAAATTGAATAAAGCAGATCGTATGGGGGTGGGCGTGCGAAATACGCAGGTGGCGGAGCCCCCAGTTTTGTTGCAGGCTTGATTTTTATAGAACTGGCTTATTTACTCATTTTAAAGTTTTACGCAAAGATAGAGACCAACAAAATTCTTCAACAGTCTATTTCAAGCTAATGTTTCATTTCAATAGTGCCTGTACGCAGCAGACTGAACAAGAACAAACTTAGAATAACAATTTTTTTCTGTGTAAATTTCGTACGTTAGGTTTTGAATTCGAATGGGAGCCATTTTGCATTTTGTTTAATACGGCCACACTATTTATTGCTGCACCAATTAAATTACAGCTCTTGTTCAGAAGCAGTTCGCTCCGCTGCGTACAGGTCTTTAAACTTAAAATCCTTAAAATTTATGGCTTTAATTTTAATCTAATCATAATACTTGGCCGCAGATGTCTTACGCCAAAAAACAGACCAAAAAAAACAGGCCATTTTGAATTGACTTTTCTATTCAATAGTGCCGGTACGCAGCAGACTGAACAAGAACAAACTTAAAATAACAAATTTTTTTTGTGTAACTTTCGTATGTTTGGTTTCAAATGCATATGCAATATGGCCACACTATTGCTGCAGCAATTAAGTTACAGCGCTTGTTCAGAAGCAGTTCGCTCTGCTGCGTACAGGTCTTTAACTTAAAATCCTTAAAATTTCCAGCTTTAATTTTTATCTCATCATTTTACTTACCCTTTGAGTTCATTTGCTGATCACGCAATATTCTGGTCGAAACAACTTGTCCGTATTTCGATAGCATTGCCTCCAGATCAGTTTCTTTGAAATGTGGCGGCAAATTTGCAATGTACAAATTTGTGGGATCCTGTTCCTGTTGCTGTGTAGTTGTTTTTTGCATTGGTCAGCGTACAACATGGGTTGTGTCGTTGTCGTTGTAGTTGTTGTGGTGTTGTGATATTGATGTTTTGATGGAATTATTCAATCAGTTTTAGTTTGATTTGTTTTATCAATAAGTATTTAATATAGATATTTTTTTTTGGGGGGTTTTGTTTCAAGTTTCACACAAATTAACGTATACAAACAAAAGCGTTTTGCAAAAGCATTTTGTGTATGCGTATGCGTATGAGTGTGAAATGTCAGTGTAAGTGTGCGTGTGTGTGTTGGTATGGGTGAAAGTGTCATGGCGGATGTTTATTTGCGAATTTCGTTGTGGTTGTTATGCAAGCAACAGACGCAAAAGTCATAAATAATATGACACGCATCGTTCGTAAAGATACACAGAGAGAGAGAGTTATAGAGAGAAAGAAGAGAGAGAGAAAGAAAGAACGTAGAATGTTTGTCATTAGTAAAAATTCGCGTTAATTAAAATTTTGGTATTGGTTTATGACTGCTCTGGCTGTATGTGTGTGTGTGTGTATGTGTGTGTGTCTGCGTGCGTACTGGTGTGTTGTCAGTGTGTTAGTGTGCGTGTATAAGTAAGCGTATGCCTAGCAATTTGAGTATGTCAGTATACGTGTTGTTTATATGTGTGTATATGTGTGTGCTCCTTCGGTGTATCTGTGTGTATCTGTGTGTGTGGATAATGTTATGCCTTTCAGAGACCTAATTCTGTGATATATATTGTCATACCTAAAACACAAAACGAGAGCAGGACCGCCTTAAATAAGGACAACCATAGCTCATAGACCTACTTAATTATGTATACGCCCCCATGTCTAAATGTATTTTGTGTGTATCCTTGTGTATATCCTTGTTCAAGTATAGCACTGCAAATCCCTGCACTTAACTAAGTTAAATACCTGACAACTTATGTTTGTATGCGAGAGTATGTCTTAAAATTAATGCATTTTATACTTAGTATAGTTTTTATTTTTATTTTTTTTATAGTTTTTGGCCGGCGCAGGTGTAGCTTTTGCGTACTCAAACAACAAATTTGTAGGATTATATGGCTGGCTATAACTTCAAAATACATTTTATACAGTTTATATATAGTCATATATAAGAGATCAAGTTAGTTTACATTGGCTATATTGTAATATGTCAAGTCTAGCTAGCTAGCTATGTATATATAACTAAGTCTTAATAGTATATAATTTTTACTGTTTACACAATTTGCAACTTTTAAATTGTACAAACTTTTTTTAATGAGCATTTTAATGTTATCGGATTATGGCAACAAGAGAGCGACAAAAATAATATAACAAAGTTATTTAAACCACAAAAGGATTTTCATCTAACTAAAATCTATATTGGTTTATTTAAGCGCTTAAAATACCTAAAATATACTAGTATATGCTGTATGTTTTTACTAATTTTATATATAATTATTTTCAATTTTTTTTTTAAATTTAACTAAGCTGCTTTAAATGACTAATAGCTAATTATGTATTTTGTATCGTTTTGTTGAATGGCGATATAAAAGTATCTATGTTTTAATTTACATTAAATAAAATATTCAAGGAGGATTTCGAAGGTTTTGTTTGTACTAAGGCTTTGTAATTTTCTACAATAAGACCATATTTGCTTACTGAAAAATATGAATATGAAAGACTCTCAATTTGGCTATATACGTAGTTTTAATTGTGAAGGTTTTTTTAAACTAAAGCTTCAGATTACAAATTTTTTGGAAAAAGGCGAAAGGAAGCCTTTTTGATATAATAACCTAAACACATTGGATTGATGGCATACTGAAATGTTTCGCTACTGAAACAATGTTTTCAAAGCCAGAAACTTGATTCCAAGACTTTAAATGAAACATGTTGCTATTATTGTATTTTTTTTTAATATAGTACTTAGCTCTCTCAGAAGTACTGAAAGAGCAATAGCCTATTCGCACTGACCATACCTTAGCGGAAAACTTGGAATTTTTTGAAGATGTGAATTTGCGATTTATAGTAATAACATCTGAACATCTTGTTGATATATTGACAAGCTGGTGATTTACTTATGTCAATCACCGCCGAATCGTCACCGCTGCTGACATAGACGACAAAGGCCATTGTGTTTGCCTGATTTTTTTAATGAGCCACAATTTGTTTTTGTTTATTAAAAATAAAATCGGTTTCTACTTTTTTCTCGACTAGATGCCTGTGGGACACCCTTGTATGGTTTAGTTGGCTATACGAGGTGTGTTCAAAAAGTAAGGTGACTTAAGCAATTTCGCGGGCAACGTATTTTCGATTATCGATTTTTGTTTTGTTGTGTTGGTATACTCTTCCCGAACATCTGTACCAAATTTCAAGTGAATGGCTTTTTTTGTTTGGTTGTGAGAGGCGTAAAGGTTATAAGTGTTTTGCATCGATAGTCGAAAATACGTTGCCCGCGAAATTTGAAAAGTCACCTTACTTTTTGAACACACCTCGTATATGGCCGCACATTTTAAATTCAGTTCAAGTTACATAAACATACGAGGTTTCGAGGTCTTGTTTCAAATTGAAAATTTGAAGTCTTTTTCGGTAACATTGTTTACATTTTTGCAGTGAATGGCAAAAATTATAGAAAAATAATCGAATATTTTTTATTGGAACCAGTTCGTATACAATCGACCTAAGATGTTACATGTTAATAGAAAATTTCCAAGCTGTACTCAATCTCAACACTTTCAAATATTTATTGTGCTAAATTTGTATGTATAATTTCAACACCTACTTACTAAAATTTGTTTTAAAAATATTATTTAAAAACCTACTTAAATATTTTTGATCAAAAGGGAAATGAAATCTATGCTAAATTTAATAAGTTACTTAAAAGAAATAAAAAATAAGCAAAGGTTTACTTAATTTTGCCTAAGACTTAAGAAAATTACTAAATATTAGAGATGTACAAAGATAGATATATTAAGCCCAATAATTCCCACAGAGCAATTAACTTTCTTCTAGCTATTTCAGAGACACCATAACCATTAAATAAAATTTTGAGATATTTGAGGAAATGTACTCGAATACCGTCGTTTTTTCAACTTTTGAAGTTATGTACAGGCAGTGACGAAGCGAGAGCGTTGAATGTGGGGCGGTGATGAGCCTCAAAATGCCGACTCGATTCAACAAATTACCGACAAGTAACCGATTCTGAATTTTTATTTCTCGAATACTGCGTGAAATATCCGAGATTTGCCAACTGATGGATGTTTGGGGGGTGTCACACCCCCCACACCACCACCTCGCTACGCCCCTGTGTACAGGCTCTCTCCAGTTACATCATTTAGTTACACTCTAGCCCTTAAATTTAAGAGTTCAAGAGATCATTTATGCTTTTTTTTTCGCAAAGTTGTGGCTACGCGAAGTTACGAAATATATCGCTTCGCTTTGCACCCTGTACATACCCCGAAAAGCTGGAAAAAAAACCGACGTGTTTCGGGTACATAGCCTAAAACATCTCAAAATTCTGACGCGATAGGCCGATTCTGACCCCGCATTGGGGTTCTACGCAGAAAATTACTTCGGAAATGACCCTTAGCTTTTCCAATATTGAAATTTAAAAAAAGAAGCTATATGAGGAAATATACTCGAATATCGTCGTTTTTACAACTTTTGAAGTTATGTACAGGGTCTCCATGGTCTCTCCAGTTACATTATTTAGTACCACTGTAGCCCTTAAATTTAAGAGTTCCAGAGATCCTTTACGCTTTTTTTTTCGCAATGTTATGGCTACTCGAAGTTATGAAATATATCGCTTTGCACCCTGTGCATACCATCAAAAGTTGGAAAAAATCGCGGGGTTTCGGGTGCATAGCCTGAAATAGCTCAAAATCCTGACGTGATGGGCCGATTCTGACCACACATTCGCGTTCTACGCAGAAAATTACTTCGGAAATGACCCTTAGCTTTTCCAATATTGAAATTTAAAAAAAAATATTGTCCAAAAAATCTCTCCCATCCGATTGAAAAATGTCGAATCTTAAGATCAGGTCCCGGTTTTTAATTTATAACGTATTTAGCTTGCAGTATATTTTAAAATATTTGAAGGTGTGGGACTTTTTACTGTCGGACAATGTTTCATTTATTTAGGACTGTCAATATGTTGATGGAAATTAGCAGTTTTCCCCGACCTAAAGGATTCAAACAAAATAATTGACCGTGCTCCGTAAAACGAATAAATAATAATAATAAAACGAAGTTTTATCCACATATGAGGGCTATAATATAGTCCCAACCTAAGACGTCCTCAGCCTTTTGGCTGCCTCAAAAATGCAATAATATTAAAAGTGGCGCGTTTTGCCCCACCCATTAATTTAAATTTTTTTTCTGAATTAACGCTACAATTCATTTTTGGCATATGTGTCCATACGCAAATATGGTGCATGCCTTGCATAAATGGTTCGTGTCTTGCAGAAGAAAATATCCCTTTTAACAAGACATGGTTAATTTGGATTGAAAAATGTAGAGCAGTGCTAAGGGAAATTGGAAGAAATGTCCCTTTTAATAAGACGTGGTTAATTTCAATAGAATAATGAAGAGCTGTGCTGAGGAATATTTGAAGAAATGTCACTTTTTAATAAGACGTGGTTAATTTCAATTGAAAAATGTAGAGCTGTGCTAAGGGAAATTTGAAGAAATATCCCTTTTAATAACACGAGGTTAATTTCAATTGAAAAATGTAGAGCTATGGTAAGGAAATTTAAAGAAATGTTCCTTTTAATAACACGTGGGTAATTTCAATTGAAAAATGTAAAGCTGCGCTAAGGGAAATTTGAAGAAATGTCCCTTTTAACAAGACGTGGTTAATTTCAATAGAATAATGTAGAGCTGTGCTGAGGAATATTTGAAGAAATGTCCTTTTTAATAAGACGTGGTTAATTTCAATTGAAAAATGTAGAGCTGTGCTAAGGAAATTTGAAGAAATATCCCTTTTAATAAGACGTGGTTATTTCAATTGAAAAATGTAGAGCTGTTTAAGGGAAATTTGAAGAAATATCCCTTTTAATAAGACGTGCTTAATTTCAATTGAAAGATGTAGAGCTGTGCTAAAGGAAAGTTTGAAGAAATTATCCCTTGTCACGAACAATTTTTCTTAAAAAACAGAAGCTCTAAAGCATTATTTTCTATTTCCTCTCATTTTTCATCAATTAATGTTCATCACTACGCCCTAATTTCCAACCAACTTCCCTGCAACTATTACTTCGAAAATTACCCTTAGCTTTTTCAATATTGAAATTTAAACAAAAAATATTGTCGAATGAATCTTTCACATCCGATTGAAAAAATGTATAATCTTAAGATCAGGTCACGGTTTTCAAATAAAAATGTATTTGCCGTATTTTACTGTCGGACAATGTGTCAATTATTTAGGACTGTCAATATGTTGATGAAAATTAGCAGTTTGCACCGAGCTTATGGATTCAAACAAAATAATTGGCCGTGCTCCGTGGAATTCGAACATTTTTCTCCTAAAAGGAGATTTTATGTACTTTGCATACGACAAATCTAATTGACCCCATAGGCCTTAAAGTGCACGAAATTTAAGCGGAAATTAGAACAATAACATTATTCTTCTAATAAGCCCTGCGAAAACCGCGTTATCCGGTATGTCGCGTTTTGCCCCACCCTCAATATTTGAGGTACTTAAGAGCAGCTAAAATTGAAAGTTGTTTCAGGCTAAGTTTTATCCACATACTCTACAACATGGCATCTACTTAAGACCATTTCAGCCTTTTGGCTCTCTCTCAAAAGTGGCGCGTTTTGCCCCACCATCCTAATTAACTCAGTTTAATAATTAATTTTTTAAATTTTTTTCTGAGTAGGTTAACAATTCAAAAACAATTTTTGGCATATGTTCGCATACTCAAATATGGTTCATGTCTTACATAAATGGTTCACGACTTGCAAAAGAAATTTCCCTTTTCATAAGAGCAGCTTAGACGTGGGAAATTTTAATTGAAAGATGTATAACTAACGTAACAAACAGGAAGGGAAATTTGAAAATATATATATATGGCGTGCAATATTTATTCCCTTTCGTAGCCCAGAGCACCGTCGAATAATTTTTCTTAAAAAAAAGGAAGCACTCAAGCTTGATTTTCCATTTCCTCTAAATTTTTCATCAAATAATGTTTAAATTGAAATTCTTACACAAACGTCGATAGTCACTACTAATTTCCTTTACCCAATTTCAAACCGACGCCCCTACAACTATTACTACGTTAAACAAATACTTCATTTATTTTTTTACAATATTAAATACAAATATTACCTAACTGTAATTGAAAATATATTTCGACTAAACAATTATAAATTTATTAAATTTACCAACAAATCCGCTATATATAGTTTTCGCTAAAGGAAAATATTTAAATTGACTGGAAAGTATTAAATATTTGCATTTACGATTTAAATCGTTGTTTGTAAATAACTAATTAAAATTAATGAATGCATTTGATTTCAACTATTGTTTAAATATACATTAAATCATAAATGGAATAAAAATTTAATCCGGAATTGGCGTATATTGCCCATATGATACTACTATGATGTTTTTTATTTTTGTAAATTAATTTTTTTTTGTAGCTGCTTTTAATTAAACTACGCTAAAATGTTCGTGTATGAGAGATATACTAAAAAATTATTTTGTACTAAATATAGTTTATATATAAAGTAGTGTGGTTGGAAGGGTGTTTTACATATACAAGTTTTTTAATATAGTACAGAGCTACAGTCTATGGTTAGGGGCTGGATAGGTACGGTTGGGGGCAAAAGCATTTAAATGGAAAATTTAAAATGAAAGCAAAACTTAATGGCGTAAAAATGTTGTACAAAATTCTTAAAGCGGCGTAGGTGTCAGGACATTTTTCCCGCTCGTTCATTTGGCGTAGCGCCATTTTGGGAAATCAAAATGCAAAAGGGCAAAGCAACAAAATAAATACTAAAAGTATAAGGGTAAAAACAGACGGACCGCGAGTTGAGCGCAATGCGTGGGCATTATATACGAGTATATAGAGCAGCCAGGACTCAGGACGTGGGCATACTTTGACCTTTGCCAAGTTAGCAAACTGAGCTTCCGTTACGCATTTGGCAGGACAAACAAATGCGTGGAAGTTGGTTGATACAATGGCTTATGATTTGCTCTTAAGCCAGACGCTGCATAAATTTATTATATCATAAAAGCAGCCGTCAACAACATAAATAACGCTAACTAATAAAAACTAATTGTAACTTAATAAAACCCAAGGATCTAACAATAAGCTAATAAACAAAGAAAACGCATATAAAATGAAAGGCATTGAATGGTTTCTGTTGGGACTCTGGTTGGGTTGGGCATGTTGCTATGTTCTGGGGGGCGGTATTTTGGGGTAGGTTCGCTATTTTGGGGGGTTTCGTGGGAGCATTTGGTGAGGGGTGAGTATTACTTGCATGCAAACAAACGTACAATGGCCGGCCTATGAAGCACCCAGATACCCACTTTGGCCATCTGAGCTTGAACTCCCTTCGCCTGAAGTCCTTTGACAGCTCCCTCAGCGTACGCTGGCTGCTCGAAGTCGACGAAGCCGTAACCTGCAAGAAACATATTTTGTTTTTGTTTTTTTTTTTTGCGTGTGTATGTTTTTTTTTTGATTTTTTAATTGCATGTATAAATATAGTTTTTTTTTTATATTTATTGATTTAGTTTTTTTTATGACACATTTAATTTAATACGAAAAAAAAGCCGTAATAGGACAAAAAAAATTGGAATTTAATTAAATTTAATTGAACAAAATAATTTTCAAATAGTGACGCGTGCAACAAGTTTGATTTGAAAGTAAAAAAAAGTATATAAAAAAACGACAAAAACAAAATATTTTATCGAAACGCATTTCGATATTAGTTGGAAAAAAGTGAGAAAGGTAAAAATGAAATTAATAATTTGTTGATCAGGGTTTAACTTAGTTATACAATCACACAAAAGAGCTTAAAATTGTATACACAAATATATTATAAATTAGCAGTAAATAAAAATGTTACATTTTATACAGATTATTATTTTTTAGTTATAGGTATTATTATACTCAGTATATCATATACATTAGCAGTAGAGTAGAGTGCAATATACGTTTAGATAGATAGTATATATATATATATATATAGTCAATGCATGATGTATGATTGTGAAATTGAAAATTAAAACAAATCATACAGAATTGAAGAAATTAGAAAATCAGTAAAAAGTTCTTAAGTAAAAAGTCCAAGAAAATTATTATAAATCTTAAAAAAACTGCCAATTAATAATTTGGTATATATTTTAAATTCTTAAAAGAAAAAAACACATTTTACATATACACAATACATACAACGAACAAGCAGAGGAATAATTATTTTCAAAATAGAACAAATAATACGAAAATAAGTTTAGAAAGAATTAAGTGCCTCAGTACTCAACAAATTTCGTATCTTTCAAGTTTTTGTCATTAAACTTTTCTATTTTTAATACCCAACATCTAGAACTTAAGGGGTATTTAAAGCAAGCTTTTACAAAAGGCCTTGCCTGCTGGATAAGGTATAAAAAAAAAGCCCCAATGACAATTTCAAAATTAAGAAGTATTAATATTTTAAAAAAAAGTCAGCTTTTTAAACTTAACGCGTTATCGCTTAATTTAAGAAAACATGGCCCCTAAATATATTTAATCAATTTATTTTTTGAAAACTATTTTTTTTTGTTTTTTTTCTTTTAGCTTACATATCAGAAACCAATTTATTTTTTGTAAGTATAATTTTGAAGTTGTTTTTATTCCCTGTTCCCTTTGTACCATCAAAGGGTACAAAGTTTGTGCAAGACGAAAAAGTATGTAACATATAGAAGGAGTCGTCGGAGACACCCCAAAGTTACCTAAAATATGATCAGGGTGACTAGAGAAGTCGATATACCCATGTCCGTCTGTACGTTTAAACGCCTAGATCTCAGAGATGGTAAGAGCTAGAGTAACCAAACTTTCACATTACAGGGTCCGGCACTCGAAGTGTAACCAATTAAAAAGGCCATAAATTCATTTTGGAAAATTACCTTTACTCAATTCAAGGTACAAAATGTGTAAAAATAATAAGAAATTTAGAAACAATTTACTTTCGCTCAATATGGCCACCTTTTGCCTTCACTATGGCCTTGAGACGGTCCAAAAATGAATCGCAAGCTGCCCGAATGTGACTTGCAGGTATTTTGGCCCACTCGTGGACAATGGCTTTTTTCAGCGCCTCGAGACTGTTGTATCTTTTAGTTCGGACCTTGCTCTCCAAAATGGCCTAAAGAGAATAATCCATCGGATTCGCGTCTGGTGAATTCGAGAGCCATTGTGTGGACGTTATGAAGTTCGGAACGTTGTTTTTCAGCCATTCTTGGTTCACTCGAGCTTTGTGAGACGGTGCCGAGTCCTGTTGAAACGTCCATGGACTGCCACCGAAATGTCTGTCTGCCCACGGCTTCAAAGCAACCTACAAAATACTTTCCCGATAATATTGCGCATTAACCTTGACGCCAGGCTCGATGAAAACGATTGGAGAGCGCCCATCTGCGGTTACAGCGGCCCAAACCATTATCTGTGGCGGGTGCTGCCTCCTGGTGGCCAATCGATGACTCAAATTCTCGTATGAACGGTCCCTCAAGTAAACCCTATCGTTTTGAGAGTTTACGAATTGCTCAATTGTAAAAATTTTCTCGTCAGAAAACACAATGTTCGGCAATTGACCGCTTTCGGCCAAGCGAAGCAACTCCTTCGCTCTCTCAAGTCTGACTTGTTGCTGCTTCGGTGTGAGATCATGTGCCTTTTGGATCTTGTAAGGCTTGACCTTGAGATCATTTTTCAGTATGCGACGGATGCTACGGTCAGATATTTTCAGTTCTTTCGCCATTTGATTGGCACTTCGTCGGGGATTTCGCTCAAGTCGCTTCTTCACTTTTTGAGCCATCTCACGTGACGTTGCAGTCTTTTGATGACCACCTCCACCACCTTTTCCAGCTAAATATAATGCAACTATACTATTACGTTTGAAATCCATTACTGATTTTTTTTTTCGCGTTTACTCACGGCAAAATGCTTTCGGGCGCTTGTAAACAATACTCCAAACTGTCATTTAGCTAACTTACAGACAGCTGATGCCCGTGCGTCAGCTGGGCGAGCGGTCTGAATTTGGTTACACTTCGAGTGCCGGACCCTGTAGATCCTATATTATTCCATAGGAGACAACTTTATTTAAAAATCGGTTGACTATATAATTCCTTAGGGCCAATCTTCCAAAAAATCGATTTTTATACAAAATTCGTTGTGTTTCGTTCGTTTGTAAAGATATTTGAACTAAAGTCGGTATTCAGATCTTTTTTTAAAGCACTGTGTCAAATTTGATCGAAATCGGTTGACTATAGCTCATATAGCTCCCGTAGGGCCGATCTTCCAAAAAATGGATTTTTGAACAAAATTTGTTGTTTCGGTTGTTTGTGAAGATATTGAAATAAAATTGGGTATTCGTAAGTTTTTTATAGTTCCTAAGCACTGTACTAAATTTAATCAAAATCGGTTGACAATATAGCTCTTATTGGAGGAGTCGGTCCAAAAAGTTTTTAATACAAAATCGTTGTGTATCGTTTGTTTGCAAGAGATATTTGAACTAAATTCGGCATTCCAGATCTTATTTAAGGCATTAAAGCACTGTGTCAAATTTGATCAAAATCGGTTGACGTATATATAACTCCCATAAAAACGATCGGCTAAGAAAAAATTGTTTCTTAAAAATGTGCATCTGTTTTTGGTTTTTTATGAAAGAACCGGATTTTATTGCAAGCTAGTGGTACAGGGTATCCCAAAGTCGTACGCGACGAACTTTACGTACGCCATTTTTTTTAAAACAGTCACTAATTTTTTCTACTTTTGATAGGCCCCACATCTAAAAGTTAAGAGGTATACATAAATATAAATCCGCTCTGTCTTTTGAGTAAGGCTAGAAAAAACTAGCTCCAATGAATTTTCTAAATTAATAAGTTAAAAAAAACAGCATTTTAAAAAATTTCAGCTTTCAAAGCAACATGGCCCCTAAATATTTTTGAACCAATTTATTTTTTAAAACAATTAAACTAAATAAGTTAATCAGTTTTTGAATCCAAAATGTTTCTCGTATAATTACTTCTGAGATTACTTTATATACGCGGTCTGAAAATCGATTGAGTAGTCGATTGATATCGATTGATAGTTTATGTACATACAATTAAATAAAAAAGGCTGAGGCCATAAATTAGCGTTTTAAAATAATTTAAAATTAAAAACTTTATTCAAAAAGACAATTTACTGATTAAGTAGCTCGTTAAGGCTTCCCAAATGGTTTTATAAAAATTACTTTCTGATAGAGCTGAATTTTTAATCATATTTACTATTCATTTCAATGCTTGTAACCCCAAATTCAATATTTTGTTAAAGCTATTGTGGAGTAATAAGTAATTATAATAATATCGACCTATTCATTGAGTACTGAGCGCAAACAAAAATGAACATGAAATTAAAAGAAATCATTAATGAATTCATTTCGTTTTTTTTCTTTGATAATTTCGTATTTTTTTTTGGTTTAAGAATAGAGATAACACATACTAATAATACATATACGAAAAACACACATAAATAAATAAATGATGAGAATGGTGAAGAAAAAAATACCTTTACATTTGTTTGTTGTTTTATCTAAAATAGCCTTGGTTGATATAATTGTTCCGTATCTGTAAATAGAGAGAGAGCAAATTGAGAAACCGAGAGTTATTAAATGAATTTGACAGTAGTTTAATATATATGTCAATTATAGCCAGTTTGGGCCAGCTGTTTGTCTGATTTTTTTTTCGTGTTACCAAAGTTCCACAAATTATTATCGAATGTATTCTACACACTCACGTGAACACACATATAGCCTTTAACTCATTAAAGTGTCATTAAAATGCAGTTTTAATAGAGCACGCCTAAAAGTAGGCAACAAAAAATTCAACTTAAGTGAAATATTCCATGGTATACTCTATACTTGGAATCCTTTTACATTGCCCATTTATGCCCTCCAATAATTGACTTAGTATATGCCTGCAAGCCAAATTAAATCGATATCTACGTAGTAACTGCTTTTATACTATGTACATGGTTATAATAACATTAATGTTTTCGCCCCCTTCCTGTAATCCTCTACCACCAAGAGCTATATAGTATGTCTGGTAATAAGCCGCTTATTTTGATTGCTTGCAGCGAAGCGCAAAATGTGGCACGCAAAAGACCGTCAGAGTGCCCTTTCCCCCTTGCCTGGCTAGAGCGATATGATTTGAGAGCGTCTTGCTCTTGAGTACTTATGAAGAAAGTAATTTAACCTTTAATTTAATTACTTGACTTATTATGACGGCGTAGCCCCCATTCACTCAGCTCAGCCCGTGGTCACGTAGTCTTTTCATAGTTGGCTTTTGTAGTTTCCATTTAATGTTTAACAATCAGTTTGTAATACTATACCTATAAAAGTCAACCTCGAACAGAAAAAGTCAACACAATCGGGGGAAAACAAAAATAATATAGAGGAGACCCAAGGGTGTCGGAAAACCAAACTTAATGTTTACTTCCCGCTACGCTTCCACTCTTAAATAATAAGGGTTTAGTTTGTATGCAAAAAATAACAAAATATTTCGATTAATACCAAATTTCATTGTAATTGAACCATAAATATTGCAGATAATCGATATATATAATAGTAGCATTGAAGAAAAAATTCCTAAACGAATTTTTTATATTTGTAACAAAGTAAAGGAATATATAAGTTTGTGGAAACGTATGTAAATAATATAGAGAAAACATTTTTTGCGAGAAATAGTATGGTATTTTGGAAAATATTTCAACATTTTGTTAAAATAAAGCGCTTAAAAGATTTGCTCATCATTTATGTGTTGTTTGACAAATAACATTTGGAGCAAATATTTGTCATACCGTGAGCAAATATTTGTCATACCGTGAGCAAATACCTTTAGTCAGCACTGATATTTGGGCGAATAATTTGCTTCAACATACGGGGCAAATATTTGAACCAGATTGTCAACGCTTGCAAAATATTGAAGATCTTTTCTTAATACAAAATTCAAAATTTTGTTAGTTATTCATATTTTATACACTTGCACCAGAGCAATACTTGCAGATTGTTAGGGGTATTATAGGTATTCGAAATTCGGAGTTTTGTTGTCGTTATTGACATTATTATTGTTATGTAGGTGATACAAATGAACTGCGACCCAAGTGGATCTATTTTACCATCTTTTATAGCTCAGCGCTCTACCATAAGCCATATGGGCTGCATGCATCCTAGTATTTCATCCAAAATTTTAACAACGAGTCTGCCGGTATTATCACGTACATACCCAAGAGCTAAATTTTTTGTACTGGTGTGTGTCAAAGTCTTGTTGGAATAAGACCAGAATTTCTATTTGTGCCATGACTTCATACATCTACAGCACGAGACTTCCAGCTTACCACATGAACAGCAGTAGGTCTTGCCAATGTGGATACTTTGGTAAAAAGAACAGACATCTTTCGTTGATGAAAGACACGCTCATTCTACATGAGATGATGACCCTAACTGAAAAAAATATTCTTCTTTGAGTGGAAAGTACTTCGCAAGATATTTAGCCCTTATCATTGTAGGCAATTACCGCCCTGTAAAACGAAGAAATGAACTCTACGACGTCATTGTCATAGTCCAGATTCAACTAGCTCAAGGCAAAAAGGGTTTTAACACCGATGTTGTGGGATCCAGGAATAGATATACCAGTGTTTGCGTATGCGAAGCAGAGTCTCCTTGAGGAAAACTCCCTAAAAGTGTATTATAAGCGGATCATAGCATTCTGTGGCCAGCAATCAAGAAGTTATATAGTTGTTCAATTCATTGTCTATCATGTTTATAACTGCCAGCAGGACCCAACGAGCAAGGATGGAGGTGGTTCTGCCCGTGGCCTAGAGTTTTCGTCAAAGAATCGTATTAGTACCCCCTTCATGAGCGTCAGAGCTCTCCCAACATAGACCTATGGCCTCGTTCATGTGATTCCAGTATTTCATTTGGTACTTATGGTAACAACGATCTCCGGTGGGAGAACGTACGTGCCCAGGAGCTTGTTTCTTTTACCGGCGAATGCCATACATTCACATAATACATGCGAAGAAGTTTCTTCCTCCATGCTACAGAAGCGACTTAGTCCACTATCCGCTATGCCAATTTTGTTTGTTTTAGGCTATCATGACTTTGAACCTCTTACGGTTGTAGTTGGAGAGGAGGATTTCCATGACATTTCCAGAAATGTTATGTCCTGGAACCCATCTAATTGTGAGCTTATTCCTGAATCCTAATTAATCGAAGTGACGTTCTCACTTCTTTGCCCAGCCTTAAGCTTTGCTTAATGCCTTTATTGCTGCTTGACTATCGGAAAGGATGGAAGTATCCTTGTTGTAGTAGTTCTTTTACAGATTTAATTCTGCATATTTTCCAATAGCACAGACCTTCGAAAGTGAAAAGACCTTGGAAAATGCTTGTGTGTCTGCCTAGTGGTTCGTAATTTTTGGTGCTCTGTCCTATTACCCCCAGGCCACTTCCTTGATCAGTAATTAATGTCATTACATTTTCTATCCAATAAAGCCGGTTTCATTAATATTTAAAATATGTTTCTTTGTTTTATTATGATTTCAATTTGTGTAGCTCTAAAAATAGCACCCTATACTCATTAACTTGAGAAATTTTTGAAATTATTTTATCATAATTCATTTAAATTAAATTTGACATAATGAAAAGAAACCTAAAAATTAAATTAAATTGGGCTAAAAAAAGATCAAAGTACGAGTTCTACCATTGTAATTATGGCTTGTCAATGCTCAGTGAAAATGTAGCAGAGACGAAGCCTTTTAAGTGAATTTCAATTGTAAGTGCAAAAACTTCCAAAAATCGATTACGCTTAACGCAATTTTCCCCCAGGCATATAAGAACACTTTAAATCTAACATAAATCATCTTATATATAAAATTCGTGTGTCACAATGTTAGTGACCATAGTCCTAAGAAACGGCTGGACCTATTATCATGAAATTTTGTGTGCCTATTGGGTAGGTGTGAGAATCGCCCATCTATTTTTCATAACCGCTAAGTGATAAGGGTTGCCAACCCTAACATTTTTTTTTTAATTTTTCTACAAATTTATTTTTATTTTTTGTGTGTCGTTGTGTACATTGTCAGATTAACTAATGTTAATGTTTTACTTGTTACGGGTATTCTCATGAGCGCGTTGAAGAATTTCAAATATATTTTTCGCTTGTGTTAGAAGTTGTCAATGCCGAGGATTTAAGCCTATTGCGATGTGATTGTGTCTATTGGTTCGTGAGATATACGCATTTATGTGAATATCGCGAATATAGCATAGTAGAAAATTTTTCAACACCGGATATTGGACATTAAGTGCAGACAGAAGCGTAGTCGCAAAGGGGTTGAAATGTAGTTTCTATGGGGCATGAATTTATTAGAGATGCGAATCTCTCTTAAGAATATTTAAGTTCGTCCATACGGCTTTTAAGAGAGTCATGAAAGTTAACTAATTAGTATTAAATAAACTGTAAATAATATTTTTATCCTATTTGTAATCACCTAGCTTAAGGCTAATGCTAGATAATAAATAGATAATAGTCTAATTTATATTTTATAGGAGTATTTATTTAAATGAATTAATAAATAAATTGGTGCCTATTTTGTCATACCAGGGATTATGGGATTCAAGAAAATCAAAGTAAATAAGGATATATTTTTATTTATTTAAATATTATTTCATAATTTTTTTATTTTAAGTCAAAAAATAAGAATTTTTTTGCAAATTTTTATTAAATAAATTAAAATATATAAAATAATTATTAATTTGATGATTTTTATTTATAAAAATTATAAAAGTGATGGATCCCTGTATTTATTTTTATTTTATTATTATTATGTATATTTATTATTTTGTACAATTTTTTACGATTTTAATGAAAGAATCAAAATGTAATAATTATTTTTATAATTTTTATTTTAAAAATTATAAAAGTGACGATCCCTGAATATTTATTAACCCTTATAGTTTGCCCTACTATTCCCAAATTCATCTTTATAGTTATTAGTGTATTTATGCTTTACTCTCTACAACACCGCACCCAATCAAGTATACAATATTAATGATTTTCACTTCAAACATTATTATTTGTACATCACATTCATGTACCTAGGTCCAAGTTACTAAAACCTTAAAAACAAAACTCAATACACTGATAAAGTAAGTCTATTTAGTTGCCCAGAAAAATCCTGACTAGTTAGTGTACAACATCTAATAACTTATTTTTTATGCGCTGACCAAATCGCTGCGCTATAATAAAGTGTGCGATGTGGCGTATACGCAACGCACATATCCATCAAAATATATACGCTTAGTGTATATATATGTACATATATCTATTGTATATAATGTATATAGCTGCGTGCACATATTGTTGTTGTTGTTGTTCAAATGCTTTGCTTGCTGTTTATTATTTTCGGTTAATTTTGTTTTGTAGTTATATATTTGTTGCTTTTGTTGTTGCTGTTGTTGGTGTTGTTGGCCATTGATGAAGCGTGCGCACTAATTAGGGGATTTTGTTTAGTTTGCACAAATTATAAGAGTATGGGGCTTACCCCCAATATACCTTAGGTTTATTTTTTTTTGCTGGTCATACAATTGGGGGTTGTTCCCAGTGCCTGCATGTATGTGTGCATAGTGTAAGGGGTGTGTTCCCCACATAGAAACCCAGCCAAGTGTAATAGCTCCAGCCTAGGCTGCTTCATTAGCAACACACCACAAATATAATTGAGCAGTGGGTTAGGTATTTGAGCTTGAGCCAAAACAAAAATAACCCACTCTAAAGTAGAAGAAAGACCACCAGAGGGGTCATAGCAAGCTCTTCAGTCTGACCTAGTCATTAGCATAAATAAATCCTTAAAGTTTGTGTGTATATAGGAAGTAAGAGCTTTTTATGGAATGTGTACCAAGGTTTTTGGTACAAATTTTATTTATGGCGTTAAAATAATTGTGAACTGTTTCAGTGATTTTAAAAATATGAGATATATGAGTATAATATATTAACATACTCATTTGCCAGTACAGAGTACAGGCCATATAACCTTTGAATACATAAGAAGTGAGAGGTTAAGATAAAAAATTGTTTACATGAGAGTCCTATTAAAGAATTTGAATTAAAGAAATACTCTCACTTAAAATTTTATACACAGAGCTCGTAGTTTTATTGCCAAGGAACAATTTTCTTCACTCTTTTTGGCTAGTATCAAAGTGCTGCATAAAAAAATTGTAATACTATATACTATACTACAATGAAGCTACAAAATTATGGTTACGTCTAGTATCGGAGTTGAAAGGGTTGTAAGATATACATATATATGGTTCCTTTTTCAGAATTAATTTTTTGTTTTTATAAATCATACACAGACAATACTATGACTTCTCTTTTTAATTCTAATGTCGAAATCTGGAACGTTCTCGCCGAAACTTTTAAAATTTTCTTTATTTTCTCACACATTTGATATTGATTTTTATTTAAGTCAAAATTATTTATTTCTTGAGATTTAGTAAGAAAGATTATATCAAAAATATGTAGTCAAAATTCTTGCCTTTAATCGCAAAACAAAGGACAAATGAGTTGAGATGAGCAAACCAAAGAGGATCACTTCGAAAATAACTCTAAAATAGCTTAATTTTGAGTAACAAAAATATATATACTCTATGGATATATACCGTTTGACATACAGACAATTCTTTGATTAAAGTAGGGACCAGATTGGAAGACGCCAGAATGGGAGTTTTAGATGCTCTGGGTATTCACACTACCATAATTAAAGAAGAGTACGTGCTCCTCGAGGATGGCTATCTTGCCATGATGAGGAGGCTCGAAAAGTGCCAAAAATTCTAATAGCAATGCCGGCGGTAGTTTAAGGTGGTAGATGATGGCCGAAGCTAAAAACAATCCATCCCAACATCCCATAGGTGAGCGTCTGTTTCTACATGCTAGTTCCGCTCTTCAAAGGGTATCTATTTTGGAGCCAGTAGGTTCGCGATATAAACGTGCATTTCAGGGCAGATTCGTAGGGCTAAGATTGCAGCCCTACCTGCGAACTAAAAAACCTGGGCCAATCACCCATCTTTCTGAATTTACATGAATACCGAAACCAAGGGATCCTACGCTCTAACCGGAGTTAAAGGAAATAATATATATGCGCTATATGCTGAAGCGTGCAGATCAATCTAGACGGGAATTAGAAAGATATCTCTGTTTTGTCAGACAATCAGGCTGACTTAAAGATTAACACCAACTCTTCATGCTGTTTAAACCCTACAGACATGAAACAAACTGGATTAGACGACGACGTGCCATTCTTCGGTTCCTACATCTTGAATAGGAAACTATCCCAATTGGACAAGAATTATCTTAGGATACTCTGACTAGGTATGTTTAAGGAAAAACATTCGCAACACGTGTAGGTTTTGTAAAACTGAGGAGCAAACCTTTCAAAACATCTAATAGAGTGTGAGGCCATAAGAAGGATATCCCTCCTCAGATGAAATGGAATATTAATGGACGACGTCAGCCCAATAATTAACTTTGACTTGGCTATTAGGCAAGTTAAGTTGCTTTGGAGATAGAAGGGAACGCAATCGATTCTACCAGTTGCAGCTACATTATTAGCGAAAAACCCTTTCACGGATTTGGTATACTAAACGCGCAGAGTCATCGTGAATTGGAACCATCTTTCAACCAATTTGGCTGTGCAACAATACAATAGATGTTTTCTGTTCATAACAGCGCATTAACTTGATTCATTTTTAATTATATTTTTTTTTTGTAATGGAATCTTGTGCTCTTAGAAAAAGATGTATCATCATAAAAACTGCACAGTCAAATCAATAAAAAAAAAGATACATATAGTACATTGTGAACAATAATTTTGGGAAATTGTAAATAAAATGAAAATTCCTAATCTTCATCGTCATTAATTTTTTTCCTTCCCTTGCCCCTTTAGAAGTGATGATACACATATGCCACCTCTTTTTGCAATCATTAAAACATGCCTTGTAGGTGTCGGTCGGGATGTTCGAGTCAGCACCCTCGACGAATTTTCTTTTATGGCTTTAATTGCGTCGAAGCCGGTTCCTTGGAGTGCAAACTTTTGCAAACAAAAAGTCACTCGGGGCCAAATTTTAAAATCATTCACAATTACAGCTCTTTCGGCAGGAGCCGAGCAGCGATGCGTCTCCTGCCCAAATTATCCACCAAAATTAAAAGAGATTTTTCACGACAGATGTTTAGCTCACGTGCTATCTCCCTTATATTCGAATAAGATTTCTTTTACTTCTTTAATTGTCAGTGGTAGTCGTTGAAGGATGTCCCGAACAAGGCACCACTGACGTTTAGCTCACGTTCTACCTGCTCTAATATTTGAATACGATTTCTTTCACTTTTTTAAGCGTCAGTGGTACTCGTCGAAGGTTGTCCGGAATGAGGCACTACGGACGTTTACCTCACGTTCTGTCTTCCTAATATTCAAATAAGATTTCTATTAACTTTTTTAATCGTCAGTGGTAATCGTCGAAGGATGTCCGGAACATGGCACTACTGACGTTTACCTCACGTTCTGTCTTCCTAATATTCAAATAAGATTTTATTAACTTTTTTAATCGTCAGTGGTAGATCGTCGAAGGATGTCCTGAACGAGGCACTACTGACGTTTAGCTCACGTTCTATCATGCCTAATATTCGAGTACGATTTCTTTCACTTTTTTAAGCGTCAGAGAGAGACGTCGAAGGACATCCGGAACCAGGTCATGTCTTTGACGGTCTCTCGACCATCCGTCAATGGTTTTTATAAAAATTTAATACAAATTCTCGAAAAAAATAAGTGTCGCAATGTATATAAAATTTGGTATGCTGCCGTACAACAGAATGAAGCCCGCTATAGGGTTTGCAAACACAATGCGACAGGCTACTGCTACCACAAATTTGGCCATTACAACCGGTTATCGGTCTTGGCCGCGAAAATCATCCTACGTCAGCGGTTTCCTATCCGACAGGCTACTTTAAGAAAACTTACATATTTTTGTTGCTTCTTTATTTTATGCCTCAATTTGCTTCTACCCAGACGCATCTTTCTACCCTAAAATCAATCGATACATTTATATAATTTTCGCATTACATAATAAGATATTAAAAACCCATTAACGGCCAATAAAATATTTCCAAATTTTCTTATTAAATGATTGAAACTATTTGCAATAAATGCAATTATTTGAGTAGTTGCAGAAACACATGTTCCTGGTAATATGCAATTAAAATTCAATTAAAAATAAAAACGACTGGAAAAAAACGAGATGCTTAATGGAAAAGAAGTAAAGCCAATTAGGATTGCACTGACATTCGTCCGTAGACAACAAAAGAGAGCAATTAAAATTAATTTGCATAATTTGTGGACGGCCAAGAATACTGGCGTTATATATTATGTACCTATCTACCATATAGTAAACAAGCCGCAATGCAAACAAGTTTCAATACACACAGATACGGAACAACACACACAAATACAATTACGCAAACTAACTCATCCATTGCATTTGCGTGTATAGATAAATTGCGTATACGCCGTGTGCTAATTTAATATGCAGAGTTTGTAGTACGTAAGAGATCTTATATGTATCTCGTCAGATACTGAGCCTTATATAAATTAACATTGTTATATGGGCAGCTGTACTCACTGTGAACACATATTAACTAGATCCTTGTCAGTTGTGCCTTGCTGCAATCCGCGTATATATAGATTTGTCTTTGACAACTGCTCGCCGCCCTGTTGATTTTGATTCTGTACCACGCCGTTGGGACCCATGGTTGTATTTGTGTTTGTCGTATTGCTCAGACTAGTACTCAGTGTGCCGCTTTGGGAGCCCGTGTTCGAGGAGCTGCTCGAGTTCGTGTTGCTTGGTGAGGCTGCAGTTGGCACTCGTTGACCGTACTGCAAAAAATTGTAAGGAAAGTTTATAAATAAATCGGCATAAAAAAACTCTTTTTAAATAGATTATAATTTATTTTATTATATCGTAGAGTTAAAAGTTTACCTTAGGCAAATATTTTGGTTTCCGTACCACTGCAGAAGTTTTGACAATACAAAATGTCTTCAATTCGCATGTATAGGGCTTAGCTCTAGGACTGATTCTTAAAAAGTTACCTTTGATTTTCTTACAAAAATAATATATCCTTATTTGCAACTTATTACATTCAGAAAGAAAATTTTTTTGTTTTCCGGACCACTGTAGAAGTTTTGGCAACTCAAATTGCACGTATAGCGCTTACCTCTAGGACTACTAAGTACAAAGATACCTTCTGATTTACTCATAAAAATAATATATTTTTTTTACAACTTATTAGATTCACAAAATTTTTTGAATACAAAAAGCAAGGCACTATTTGTTGGAATAACTCAAGTTTTTTTGTTTCAGAAAGCTTGGGTATTGGGGTTTTTTGGAACCCGCATATCAAAACATATCTATATGAAATATTGGTTCAACTTTCAATTTTCTTTTTCAGTTTGTAACATATACAGATTATAGTTTTAATTTTATCTTATTAATTGCATGATTATTCCTATAACACCAGAAATACAACAAAAAAGTAATTTTCGTGCTCTAAAAGCAGTTTAAATTAACTAAATGTTTTATGAGTCGCCGAATCTGAGGGTCCAAAAACCTTCAAAAAGCACAAAAAAAAGGTTATTTTAAAAGTTTTACAGTAATTTCCGCCTTGTGACGGGCTAGGGTTACCTGGAACCTAGAAATTGGTTTGAATGGAGTATTTTAAGAAGAAAGTTCGGATTCCAAATTATCATCACTAGGGACAAGAGAGTGCGTAACCCTAACTTGTTTTCTTGACAACCGGTAGCCATCAATTTTCCACGCTTAAAGAGAAGCTCCCCTGAATTTTTACCAAAAAGTCGATTTTTATACCCTGTACCGTATGGTTACAAGGGTATATTAAGTTTGTGCAAGCCGAAAATGTATGTAACATATAGAAGGAGACGTCGGAGACACCCCAAAGTTACCTAAAATATGATCAGGGTGAATAGAGAAGTCGATATACCCATGTCCGTCTGTCCGTCCGTGTGAACGCCTAGATCTCAGAGATGGTAAGAGCTAGAGTTACCAAACTTTCACATTAGATCCCATATTATTCCATAGGAGGCAAGTTTATTTTATTTTTTTGATATCGGGGATAAATTATATAGCTCCCATGGGGGTGTTTGAGACGACCTCGACAAAAAAAAAGCGTTTTAGATGAATAATTCGTTTGTTTACGAAGATATCGTAACCAAATTTGGTATTCGGAAGTTTTATAGTTCCCAATCACTGTACCAAATTTGATCAAAATCGATTGACTATATCATATAGCTCCCATAGGACCGATCGGCCAAAATAACTTTTTTAAAGAAAAGTTCGCTATATTTCGTTTTTATACCCTGTACCGTATGGTCCAAGGGTATATTAAGTTTGTGCAAGCCGAAAATGTATGTAACATATAGAAGGAGACGTCGGAGACATCCCAAAGTTACCTAAAATATGATCAGGGTGAATAGAGAAGTCGATATACCCATGTCCGTCTGTCACGTCTTGTCCGTCCGTCGTGAACGCCTAGATCTCAGAGATGGTAAGAGCTAGAGTTGCCAAACTTTCACATTAGATCCCATATTATTCCATAGGAGGCAAGTTTATTTTATTTTTTTGATATCGGGGTTAAATTATATAGCTCCCATAGGGGTGTTTGAGACGACCTCGACAAAAAAACCTAAGTTTTAGATGAATAATTCGTTTGTTTATGAAGATATCGTAACCAAATTTGGTATTCGAAAGTTTTTTATAGTTCCCAATCACTGTACCAAATTTGATCAAAATCGGTTGACTATATCATATAGCTCCCATAGGACCGATCGGCCAAAATAACTTCTTTAAAGAAAAGTTCGCTCTATTTCGTTTTTTAATAAAGATATCGTAACCAGATTCGGCGTTTGGAAATTTTTTACACCACTTAAGCAATGTGCCAAATTTGAACAAAATCGGTTGACTATATCATATAGCTCCCATAGGTCCGATCTTCCAAAAAATCGATTTTTTAACAAAATTTGTTTTGTTTCGTTTGTTTGTTAAGATATTGGGACCAAATTTGACATTCGTGAGTATTTTATAGTTCCTAAGCACTGTACTAAATTTAATCCAAATCGTTTGACTAGATCATATAGCTCCCATAGGACCAATCGGTCCAAAAACACGTGTTTTATACAAAATTCGATGTGTTTTGTTTGTTTGTAAAGATATTTGAAATAAATTTGGCATTCATATCTTTTTTAAGGTATTTAAGCACTGTGTCAAATTTTATTGAAATCGGCTGACTATATCATATAGTTCCCATAGGAACGATCGGTCAAAAAAAATGTTTGCTTAAAAATACTTCTGTTTTTGGTTTTTTGTGAAGAAATCGGACTTTATTACAAGCTAGTGGTACAGGGTATCCTAAAGTCGTCCGCGCCCGACTTTACGTCCGCCATTTTAATAAAGATATCGTAACCAGATTTGGCGTTTAGTAATTTTTAGACAACTTAAGCAATGTGCCAAATTTGAACAAAATCGGTTGACTATATCATATAGCTCCCATAGGTCCGATCTTCCAAAAATCGATTTTTTAACAAAATTTGTTGTGTTTCGTTTGTTTTTAGATATTGGGACCAAATTTGACATTCGTGAGTATTTTGTAGTTCCTAAGCACTGTACTAATTTTAATCCAAATCGTTTGACTATATCATATAGCTCCCATAGGACCAATCGGTCAAAAAAAAAATTTTCTTAAAAATTCTTCTGTTTATGGTTTTTTGTGAAGAAATCGGACTTTATTACAAGGTAGTGGTACAGGGTATCCTAAAGTCGTCCGCGCCCGACTTTACGTCCGCCATTTTTTTTTTTTGGTGCAAAAAATTAAAGTCTCATATTTGTAGAACACATCTGTCTCACACAACGCGATCATCTCGGAACCAATCTAGCTACAACTCTCCCGCCTGATCTATCGATTAGATTTTCTTTATATAAAGGCTGTTTGAAGCTGCTATTAGGGCATTGTCGTCCTGGAGCATCTCCTACAGGAAGGCTAAAGAATGCCATAACTACCTGCAAACCCTGTCCTCCCGGAACAAAGTCGTGCTATGTTGGGTGCCTAGTCACTCTGGAGTTGATGGTAATACGATCGCTGACAATCTAGCACGAAAGGGTTCCTCCACCCTGACTACATCTCCTGCGCCGTTTTCTGGTATTGCTTCGAGCTTAGAGGCTCACGAATATCGCCATTTTGTAGCCGCCATTATGACTTTCCTCAATTTTTTGTACATTTTCAATGCTTTAAGAACAAAAGAATATAGTCATCAAAACCGGAAATACGCCATTTCAATGTTCCAAATCCGGTGGTGCGTCCCCTTAAGCTTTCATTTCAATTTTTCCTCTTCTTGTCCTTCGTTGGATATTTCCTTTTTCTCTCTCTCACTTGAACTTCTTTTACTACTTAAGTATTGGGAAATATTTCCGCTGGAGATTTTGTCTTAAGCATTTCACCATTTGCCGTAAAATCCACTTACACTGGACTCGAACTTTCTATAGGTTCTCGAAGCGTTCTTTTTCGTACTGTAATTTTTGGGTTCAAGCCCAATTTTCAGAGCCATAAATAATGTTTGCCGCAATTTGTTTTCTTCCATATTGCAAAATGTTTTATTTTCTACATATCAATGAATCTTATCTTAACAATTGAAATATTTTATTAGCACAAATATGGACAATCTAACCTTTGTTGAAAGCCACGGCAATAAACAAAAATAGGGTTTCGATAACGATTTTGATTTTCTTTGTTGTCTACTTGTATGACACTTGAAAATTAGGTATTTATCCCAGGTTAGACCTAGGTTGTTGCTTGTTACAGTTTTTTCTCGAAATAATATTATATTTTTCGACACTTAAGGGGCCGTACCCAAATTGATACAATTTTTGAACCCTTCCCCGCCTCGGTGAGCAACCTTAGTATATGCGAAGCCTATCTCTCAGTTGTCACGGAGTCTTTCGTGACCTTTTTTGAAAATTTTTGAAACCAATAAATTATGCAAGAAAAAAGGTCCACTATTTTTAGAAAAAAGCCGCTTTCGTATTTCTCAACCGAACATTATGGACTATACGTGACATAAACGTAGACTGCCCTCCCGGTGTGGTATTTTCAAGATCCACCCTCCCCTGAACAGGTCTCGAAATTTGGGTATGGTCTCTCAAGCCCGTACGGCCCGTTCTTCCCGTGCGTTATCATGACTTTGAACCTCTTACGGTTGTAGTTGGAGAGGAGGGTTTTTGACTGTTTAAGCCTTGGTATCTACGTATCTGGTATCGTTTTTTATTCTCCTATATTCTTAGTAGGTCCCGTACCACGTGGTTACCATTCTCACAGTGTGGTTCAGGACCGATTAGCGGTGTTGCTGCACCGGCTATTGCGAGTTTGTCTGCTAGTTCGTTTCCAGGAATATTGTTGTGCCCTGGAACCCATCTAATCGTGAGCTTATTTCTGGATCCTAAATTATCCAGTGATGTTCTCACTTCTTTAACCAGCCTTGATGTAATCTGGGGTTTACTTAATGCCTTTATTGCTGCTTGACTATCAGACAGGATGGAAATATCCTTTTCATGGTAGTTCTTTTGAAGATTGAATTCTGTACATCTTCCAAAAGCACAGAACTCAGCTTGGAAAATGTTGGTGTGTCTGCCTAGAGGTTCATAATATTTGGTCCTGGGTCCTACTAACCCCAGGCCACTTCCTTAATCAGTGAGTGATCCCTCTGTGTACCACTTTACTGTATGTGGTTTCATAGGGTGAACTGCCGCAAGAGAGGTTCAAGCCTCTTTTGTGCTGACTTTGGTATCAAAATATTGATTGAACCTGTACTCAGCAGGCATCTCATCCCTTGGCTGCAGAAGCATAGGCATATCCATTGCTAGATCTGCAGCATCTTTCTTGGTGAGTAGTCGTCTCCCACCCTCCCAACAGAGAGTATGAGAGCACAAAATATCATAAGTGTTGCCTAATGAAAAAATTCAATTTGTTTTCTAACAAAATGTGCATACCAGAAAAGACTGAAAAGAAAATAATGTCATTTAAAGCCACAAACCAAACCATAATTTAAAATTAATTAAGTCCGCCCCAACTAGCTACGTTGTCAACTGAGAAAATATTTATATGTACTCGTAGTATTTTTTTTTTCTTTGCATCAGTTGAAAATAATCGACAAATAAAAGAATTTTTATTGAAATTCCAGCTTAAATAGCAGATACTCGAAGTTATTGAATTCTTAAACTACGACGTACATAGGCAAGGAAATTGTACATACACAAACACACCCACACACATACATACACATACACACTTGTGTGTGCATTGCAAAGCTGGCAGCGAAAATGGCTATGTGTGCCATCAAGAGTTTTTCACTTAAAATGCCCCACGTGTATGCAGATACAATAACTGAAGGAGAGTGTGTGAGAGCCATACATATATCCCTTCAGGATATTTGGCAGTAGCAAAAGGCAAGCGTGGAAAATCTATAAAATTTGTATGAAATAAACAAAAAGAAGGAAAAAAAACTCGAATTTTCACAGCTACTGAATTCCAACGTGGAACTTATTTTTGCAGGCACACAAATATGCAACGGATGCCCGCTCTAACTTGGCGTATTTTTTGTTGTTTTTTGTATGCCTTTTGAATATTTGCCAAAATCATTATTTTTTTTATTTTTCCATACGGAATAGAGAAAATTCAAAACTATGCTGCAAAAATTCCAAAGCTAAATAATAAAGCGTATGGCTACAGTGGAAGATTTTTAAATGGTTTTTTTAATAGCTCGATAGAGCTAATAGTTTTAAATAATCAAGTTGATTGTCATCAATTTAAGTGAGGTTAATACGTATTTTTAGCGATGTTCAAAGGATGGGCGCTTACTTGTGAAATAACATCTATATATAAAAGAAACTTATGTTTTACGTGTTATGGGTGTTATCATAAACGCGTCGATGAATTTCAAATCTGATTTTTGCGTGTGTTAGAAATTGTCAATACGGAGGTTTTAAGCCTATTTCGATGTGTTTGTATTGTATTGGTTATACATATATACAAAAACTGGTATTGTTGTTAATCAATGTTCGAGGTCCAACATCATTTTAATCATTGAGAACGGAGTATAGCATATTGTGTGCAACGTATTGACATATCTTACGGAACGATTCGCTTGCACTTGCTTGCCAATAAACTGAAATATCGCAGTACTTTGGAAAAACTAATGTTCAGTGCAAAACACGTTGAAAAAAGAGTGGAATGGGCGAAGGAAAACTTGGACTGCGATTGGAGCAACGAAATTTTTTCTTGTGAATCCTCCTTCTGGGCATTTCCGAGCATCAAACAAGCCTGGACAACCTCCACCATTAGGATGTTTCAACGGACTGTTAAACACCCCGTCAAGGTCCATGTTCGGGGGTGCTTCTCAAACAAAGGTTTCGGTACTTTGTTCTTATTAACCGAGAATTTAAATGCCGAAAAAATTAATAAAATATATCAAAAGGCTTTGTTATCATCTGCTAAACAATGGTATATCAAGAAAAATGAAAGCTGGATCCTTCAAGAGGACAACGATCCGAAACATCGGAGTCGAGCGTGTAGCGAGTGGAAGGCGCAAAACGGAGTTCTCACTTTAGATTGGCCATCTCAGTCACCGGATGCAAATCCCATAGAAAATGTGTGGGCTCCGATGAAAATGCCGCTTCGCAGACGCAAGCCATGTAATTTAGATCAACTTTCTCGACAAATTCGGATAATTTGGAGGTCTTTTCCGGTAGAATATGCAGAAAAACTAGTGGAAAGTATGCCCCGACGGTGCCAGGCCATAATTGACAATGCAGGAGATTGGACTTGCTACTGAGGTAATTGCATTGAGTATTGACGACCAAATTATCAATAAATTTGGGAATTTTCGAAAAATCAATTGTTATTATTTAACAGTGACCACGCTCTTATGTAACAGACTGTATTCAAAAAGTTTGGGCAGGACAACGTCTGCCGGGCTCACTAGTACCGCATAACAATTGGACGATTAAAACGCTTCAAACGATACTTAATTTGTCAATTTATGATAAGTGGTTTAGAAGTTATGAGCGAACAGATGTACATAAATACATACCGGTCAAAAGTCGAGTACTTGCTCTGTGGTCGAGCTAAAATCGATATACGTGTATTCACTATTTGTGTGAGCATATATATCGACTGTACCAAGAAAATAATCATAGATTCTCTTTTTGCTGCTACTTGTATAAATCTATTGTATTTTTTCAGCTATATGCTACAATTTTATCTTACTCTTTCCCATACTTGTACCATAATCGTGCGTATTGAAAAGAAGTTGCCTTCTAAAGGATTAAGCCGCATTTAAAGCTTTGTGCTTCAAAAAGCTGCTGCAGTTGCTTTTTCAAATTGTCCAAAAAGCCTTAAGAATGAGGCATTGCCATGACAATGTAAAAGATACAAGTATACAGCAAGGTTCAGGGTCAAGGAATACATAGATGACAAAAGTAAGAAAAGAACTTATAGATAAAAAGTAGATAAAGATGGCTTGTTGCATCTTGCGTATACTTGATTTATTTGTATTTTTTCTGCATTGATGTTACTGTATAGAGCGCATAAAAACTGATAACATTTTATTTAATTTTCAGTACAATAACAAAAGTAAAAGAGAGTCAGATACAGATACAGAGACAGAGCAAGTAAATCATATCGCATGTTTTTATCACAAAAAATTGTACTCACTTTGTCTGTTTATGTGAATCTCTTACGGCTTTCAAGATATGCCGCAGAGCTAGCTCATCGTACTTGACACTTTGTGTTACTTAAATGAACTTTGCCTAATGCGCTTTATATGCGCCCTTACCCCAATCCACTCTTATGTAGGTATCTACACATACAAAGATACTTCCATTTGTGTCAAATTCGCAGAGGAGCATTATTTTCTTAGCTGTACTTGCAGCTACTTGCTCACTCTATAAGATACAACATGTTCACTTCCCTGTGTATCTACGTGCATAGCACTGAGTAGGGGGTTTCAAAAAGAAACCCGGAGAGTGGGTGACACAAAAGCCAGAGTCACGCACAGTGCGTTGCCATCAATATACAGCCGTAGAATGTCAACTGGGTAGCTTTGTTATTGTTGTTGTCGTTGTCGCAATCGTTCCAAAGTTCCCGCACACCCGCTGGGAACGCCCAGTAACTTACTTATTTTACTTTTGCCTTATAAGAAACATAATTAAATAATAAATTCAACTAAAATTGCTTATGTGACTTTTGCTTGTATGTACAAGCGTTTAATTACTTTGAGGCAAAGATACATGTGTATATACTTCTTATATACACAGATATATATGTTTGTTTAAAAATAAGCTGATTAATATGTTGTAATCCCAGTACAAAAAAGTTTAAAGAAAACAAAACTTGAGAAAAATGTAAGTCTCAACTTTTTGAATCATCATTATCAGTCAGTGAATCCAACCTGCCCTTAGCTATAAATTATATACTCTACACTGAATCATAGCATTTTTATTTGGTCTATACGCATACTTCATTGGGCCAAATTAAACAGGCATAAGCAAACATACAGTAGCGGTCAAACGTATTGTGATCATAAACTGATGCGTATAATGTCGTTATCGCGGCTAGCGATGGATCTTCCAACTGCTAGAGAATGGCGTGCGTAAAGTCGGGCGCGGACGACTTTGCGATACCTTGTACCTCGAGATAGCAATATATAATTCGGTTTCTTATAAGTGAGCAAAAACATTAGACTTTTAAGTAACGATTTTTTTGACGATCGTTCCTCTGGGAGCTCTGTGATATAGTCAACCGATTTCGATCAATTTTGACATAGTGCTTTAGTACTAAAAAAGATCTGAATGCTTTTTAGGTGGTCAAAAGTATCTTTGCAAACAAACGATACACAACGAATTTTGTATTGCAAACTTCTTTGATTCCCGTAATGGGAGCTACAGGGTATTGTCAACCGATTTTGATTAAAGTTTTATACTTATGCTTAAGAGACTATAACCAACTTTCGTATTCCCAATTTGGTTTTCAATATCTTCGACGAAACAACCGGAATTCGGTCAAATTTTGTCCGAAATGAAATAGTCACGAAATATAATGCCTTTTCCCGGTGGAATATCAAACTGAGATTTTGCAAAATGCTTAGATAAGCATTATTAGGCAAAATAAAACGTATTCTATAAATAATACAGCCAGTTCTTGCAAACTCGCAAAAGGCTATAGAGAACGGCATTAAACTAAGAAAATTTTAGAAAAATTCCTTAATTATACCAAAAGTTTTAGGAACAGTGATTAAATACCTTAAAAGTATCTGAATGCTGAATTTAGTTCAAATATCTTTACAAACAAATGAAACACATCGGATTTTGTATAAAAACGTTTTTTTTTGGAACGATTGGTCCTATTGGAGCTATATGATATAGTCAACCGATTTGATTAAATTTAGTACAGTGCTTAGAAACTATAAAAAATATCTCAACAACCAAACGAAACACAACAAATTTTGTTAAGAAATCGATTTTTTGGAAGATCGGCCCTATGGCAGCTATATGATATAGTCAACCGATTTTGTTAAAATTTGGTACAGAGCTTAGAACTATAAAAAACTTACGAATACCAAATTACGATATCTTTATAAACAAACGAATTATTAATCTAAAACTTTATTTTTTTATTTTTTTTCGAGGTCGTCTGAATCACTCCTATGGGAGCTATATAATTTAACCCCGATATCAAAATAATAAAATAAACTTGTCTCATATGGCATAATATGGGATCTAATATGAAAGATTAGTTACTCTAGCTCTTACCATCTCTGAGATCTAGGCGTTTTAACGGACGGACAGACGGACATGGGTACATCGAGTTCTCTAGTCCCCCTGAACATATTTAAGGTAACTTTGGGGTGCCTCCGACGACTCCTTCTATATGTTAACATACATTCATTTTCGGCTTGCACAAACTTAATATACCCTTTGTACCATACGATACAAGGGTATAAAAAAATAGTAATAATTTATACCAGAAACAAAAATAAACGGAGTACACCTGTCACAAAAGAACTCCAAATGTCAAGACTGGTTTTCCTACCTCTCATAGTCGACAAGATTTTGGCGTTTATACAGACGGTTGGAGGTACTACATGTTAACTACTACTACATGGGTATATGCCTTACTTTCATACTCCTGACCATGTCGGAGGTAACTTCAGGGTTCGCTCACATTAAAGAATCGGTAGAAGTTACGGAACTTCTGAGTACACGTCTAAAGAGCCTCTATTTATTTGCATTTGCAGAATTATTTCTATCTTCTCATTAATTAAAAGTTTAATTTACTCATAACTTCCTTAAATTCTAGGGATTCTGTAACTTTCGCGAACGCTCAAAATGACTTCCAACATGTAGGCCTCTGTTTATCTGCATTTAGGAAATAATTAATTAATCTTCTAATTAAAAAATTTATTTTCGCCTTATATGCGTATATGCTGACTTGTCAAAACAGACATAGCCCTTTATATATATTTTTTTAAGAAAAAACTGGGTAAGGGTATCCCTCTGTCTGGTACCTGCTACGAACTGTCTCCCCTTTTATACAAATATTACAAAAGTCACAATCATACATCCACATACATAAAATTCCCACCCTTTGTCACGTTACTTTTGAAAGCGGGAGGAGGTTCTAAATATTTGCAGACACACGCGCTTTTATGAACACTCATACGCCCCGTATGCCAATGAACTTTCTAGCAATTAACGGTCGTATTTGGCAATTGCTTTGCTTTCTTTGTTCGTCATTTTGATTGTAGCTGTTGTTGTTGTTTTTGTTTTCTTTGCTACTTCCTTTCTTTGTCTGATAATAAAATTATATCGTTCTAATAATTTTATGCATCAGGCAAAATGTCTACAATGGCAAACATAACAACAACTCATTCGCTGTTTGTGTGTGTATCTGTGTGTGTATGAGTATCTGTGAGTATCAAAAATGGGTAAACGACTTGACTGACTAACTTTTTTTTTCTTTTGCTTTCTGTTGTTGTTCTGTTCAACTCTTTCTTTTCATTACTTTTTGTTCTTATTTGCAAAATTGCGTCATTTGCAAAAAATTTCACGCCGTTCGTTAACTACAACTAACACAACGTTCGATATAAGCATTTCACATACATATGCATACATGCTATTTTTTCGCTCTCTTGTTTTATATTTATGTATGTACATATGTAGTAAACTTTATCTTTTTTATTATAAATTTTTTGTTAAAAACGCGTCTTTTTCTTGGAATCTTTTTCAGTTTGATTACCGTGCGTGGCACGTGTGAAGCTGGTTTTGAAGCTGGCTTTGGGTTTATAGGTTATGTATGATACTATTCGTCGAAACAAATTTATTAAGAAGTAGATAATCCCATTTTTTGCGTTATTACACAAAAAAATGGTATTATTATGGTTTCCACGTGCTTCCCAAAATGAGACCTGGGTGGCATCGTTTTGTATGTGTGATGATTTTGTATAAAAAAAATGTCTGAGCGACATGTTACCGTGGTGCATTGTTTATTTGTTTACTTTCCAAAAGTTAATCTATACTGTGTTCTGTGTTATTGGTAAAAATTTCCAAGCAAATACTTTTTTGCAATGGCTCAAATTAAGCTAAAGTAGAGGGAGTTTTTTTTTTTAGCTTGGCCGATATTTCAATAGAGACTACTGCTAATGTATACCAAACTAAAAACTGATATCAAAACCATAAACTATCGAGTACTATGAACCAGGGTCGGAAGTAGGATTTGGCCTTGGAGTTCTTCACTTCGAAGTTTATATATATATCAGAACTAGCAAAAGACTTTGAACCCATTTTTCCAACTCTTTTGGATGGGCTCCGCACCAAAAAATCCCCCGAAGATCCGTCACGACTATAGACTATATCTAAAATTATTTTTAAAAAAATTGATCAACGTGTATTCACTGCACACTGAGAAAAAAAATCAATTATTTCGCACTTAAAACTAGGAAGTCCACACTTGATATGGGTGGAAGAACGAAAATACTGAAATGGAGAATTTCGATCTCATATCAAGTATTTCAATTGTAGGTCCCAAATTCTTAAATTAAATTAGAAAGTGATTTCTTAAAAAAAATAAGGACATATCGTCTATATACGAAATGTTCTTGAAATAAGTAAAAAAAAAAAAGCCTTTTTAAGTATATTTTTAAATTAAATTGGGATAACACAATACTTCATATGAGTATGGCAAATATTCTTGAAACAAGCTCTCAAGGTTTTGATATAAAATATTTGCATCTTAAATCAAGTCCGTATTTACTCTTAAAGTAAGTACGTAATGTACTTGAATTGAATCAAAAAAATGGCGTACGTAATGTCGGGCGCAGACGACTTTGGGATACCCTGTACCACTAGCTTGCAATAAAATCCGGTTCCTTCATAAAAATAAAAAAACTGAAGAATTTTTAGCAAACATTTTGTTTTACCGATCGTATCCTATGGGAGCTATATGATATAATCAACCGATTTCGATCAAATTTGGTACAGTGCTAAGAAACCATAAAAAACTTTCGAATGCTAAATTTATTACGATATCTTTATATACAAACGAATTATTCATCTTAAACTTTTTTTTTTTTATTTAGAGGTCTTCTGAAACACCCAGCTATATAATTTAACCCCGATATCGAAAAAATAAATTAAACTTGTCTCATATGGAATAATATGGGATCTAATGTGAAAGTTTGGTTGATCCAGCTCTTGCCATCTCTGAAATCTTTACTTATAATAATATTTCTTATCAAGATTTTGATCCAAAACGTTTGCATTTTGAATTAAGTTAATATTTACTCTTAAAGTAAGTAATATGACATTAATTCAACAGACTATCTAAGAAATGTTCGTACCGAAGAAAATTTCGCTATTGAAAGTCAGGGAAAAAGTTCAGTCCGGAAAATTGAGTAAAACTCATGATTTCTCAAAGGTAGATACAATGTTTTTGAATAAATGCGCTCAGTTTTCGAGATTGAAAATTATCATTAAAAACTGGTTTTCCTAATTAGAGAGACGAAGTAAAAAAGAGGATTTTCCGACCCGACATCGAAAAAGTCCACAACATGGATTATATTCATTTGACTTCCTGAGCAATTGGAACTTGCATATAACTTGTGTTTTGAATGATATTTCAGTCGAAGTTCTTGGAAATGTTCAAAAATTGTATGGACAGGATGCGCTATCTAGAAGCTGGATGTGGTGGTAATTTATAACAATACATTTCAATCCAAACAGAGTATAAAATCTGATATATGCAATTCGTTTGTTTTTTTTGTTGTAAAAATGTTAAATTACAAAAAAACACCCTTTTTATTTTTAAAAAGAATTTAACAATAATTATGCTTTAAATTCCAATTACTTAAATAAACTTTTTATGAGCTATTACGGTTTTTTTTAAGTAAAGCTAAAAAAAGTTTTGTTTTTTGTCAGCAGAAGACCCAGGAGGATTTGGCTATAAGCAGTTTTTATTGTTTGCAATTAATTTGAACTATATACTTTAAAATTACTTAAATGAATTAAGTTTTTTGTTCAGCCTCACAGTAAGTTGTCAGTTTTTAAGGTCGAACTTGCTTACAACTTAAAAAATTCACATAAAAAAGGTTCGGCATAGGGTGTTTTTTTGAGATTTTTGTTTGTTAAAAGGGCACGTTTGAATCTCACAGCTGTTTTTTTTAGAATTACTACAGTTTTCACTTTTTAAAGTCTAATGGCTTACAAATTTAAAATATAAAAATTATGGCTATATGGTTATGGTATCGAAACCAAAGCCCAATCGTCCAAATGGAGCGGCCAGAAGAGCCAAGACCGAAAAAAAAACGCCGAGCACGCAAAGCACTTATAACCTTTACGCCTCTCACAACCAAACAAAAAATGACATTCACTTGAAATTTGAGTACAGATGTTCGGGAAGAGTATACCAAGTTTTATTTTAAAGGAACGCATTTGATATCTGACAGCTGTTTTGTTTTAGAATAGCTACAGTTCTCTGTTTTTATGGTCGAACTTGCGAATACACATAAAAAATGTCCGGCATAGGGTGTTTTTTTGAGTTGTTTTTTAAGAGACGTATTTGACAGTTCACAGCTGTGTTGTTTTAGAATTG
>JBAMAX010000021.1:0-116178 GCA_037043745.1 Chymomyza amoena
GAGGTCAAAACAGCTTCCAAGATCGGAGTTAACTTTTGTGTCATCATGTGAGCATTCGCTTGGAAGCATTCAACGGCGATATTATCGGCTCCCGGAGCTTTGCATTTTTTCCTATGATATAGTAGTTGAATTTTTCTAAGAGACTTTTCCAAGTTTCTTAATGGTGAGCCGTGTCTATCCGTACGCCCGGCAATTCGTGTTAAAACTATTGTTTCTCTAAAAAAAAATTTTAGGTGTGGCAGCCCTTAGGGGTATGAAAAATAGATGTTGGCCGATTCTCAGACCTTCCCAATAGGCACACAAAATTTCATCAGAATCGGTCCAGTCGTTTCGGAGAAGTATGGTTACTAATATTGTGACACGGTATAAGATAGTAATAAGTGGCCTAGAATTACAAGTTTTGGTAAGGTGATTATATTAATTTGAAACTTGCCCCATATAGTACTTTAAATTGATTTTTTGACGCAACTTTTGGTTGTCATCAAAATCGGTACAAATTTGCAAAACTTGAAAATATGAATATATTTTTTTTTTTTATGTTTTATTTTGGCAATAATTCAAAAATTCATTTATTTTTATGTATTGCATATTTCTATTTAGATTCGCCAATCACAATACACAGAGTGTAGGAGACATCGTTGGACATGCCGTTAAATTAATTTTAAATTAAGTTTTTGCTGGAACGTCTTTTAAGCCTTTTTATTGGGTTTGCGTGAATTAAATTTCTTGCCAGTCTGTTTTTATGTTGAGCTAATCTTTCATTGTAACGGCTTACATGTTTATTAATCTGCATCTCCACTGTGTCCAGATTTAGATCATGGTGCAAGGTCGAATTCCTTACGTACCAATCGCAACCAGTAATAAGGCGCATTGCCTTATTTTGGAACGTTTGTATACGTAAGCGATTCGAGCGAGCCGCTATACCCCAAATCTGGATAGCGTATCTCCAAGTGGGTGCCACAATTGCGTTGTAAAGTGCTCTTTTGCATCGTAGCGGAAGAGGACTTTTTGTGTTCAGAAGCCAATTCATTTTACTCATTTTAAAGCGGCAACTTTTAATCGTTTGGTTTATATGTGATCTAAATGTTAGTCGCTTGTCGAGAATCACTCCAAGATATTTCGCTTCACTTTGAATGATAAGGGGCTCGTTATCTAGCCATATAGCGGGTGGAGTCTTCCTCTTTAATGTGTATAAAACCGACTGACATTTGCTCGGATTTAAGGTAATATTCCACCTGCGAGTCCAGTTCTCAAGCAGGTGGATATACTCTTGTATCCCGTCAGCTACTTCATACTCACAGGATGATGAGTAAAATATTGCCAGGTCATCAGCGTATGAGGCGATTAGCATTTTGTCCTTCACAACAGCCTGCAGTAACTCCGTAGGAGTAGGGATGTCAGAAGTGTACAAATTATAAAGAAGCGGCGCAAGTACACTTCCTTGAGGTACTCCAGCTCTCATCATCCTGGCAGTGGAAAGCGTGTTTTTGATGCTGACTTGAAATCTTCTGTCCTCAAGGTAAGATCGTAAAATTCCAAAATACGAAGCAGGCAGTAACATCTTAATTTTAGCTAGCAGACCGATCAGCCAAACTCTATCGAATGCCTGTTTGACGTCGAAAAATATCCCATAACAGTATTCATTGTCGTCGAAAGCTTTTAGAATATGGTTAGCCACTCTATTTACCTGCTCGACGGTGCCGTGTCCTTCCCTAAATCCAAATTGATGGTCAGGTAAATAATTGTTATGTCCATTGATCCTTTTAGCCATCAACGTCTCCCAAACTTTGGCAAGAGTGGGGAGGAGGCTTATTGGACGGTAGGATTCTGGGTCCGACTCATCTTTTCCAGGTTTCCTGATCATAGTAATGAGAGCTACTTTCCATTGGGCAGGGAAGTGTTGTGTTCTTATTATGGCATTAAAAATCAGCGTAATAAAAAGAAGAGCTTTCCTTGGTAAGGCTCGTAGGGTAGCATGACATATTCTGTCATGTCCTGGGGCCTTTGACTTAGGAAGCTTTGTTATATTTTCTTCTATCTCATCTAATCTGATGGGCCTTATAGGCAAAGTCATTTGGAGTGGTGTGTCAATGATGCTGAGAGTTTTGACTACTTCTTCATCCGTGGCCAGTTTAAAAGGCGTAAATCGCTCTTCGAGGTGCTTAGCAAATGTATCTGCTTGTTCCTCTGAATTTGAGCAGTAACTACCATCATGACGCCTTAGCGGAACTAATCGATAGGGTTGTCTCTTTATGTTTCTGGTCGCTTTCCATAGGTTATATCCAGAATCAAGCTTATAGTCCAGAGCCTCTATTCTTCTGTCGAATGATTTCTGTCTGAATGTCTGAAGTGCCACTTTCAGTTCCCTTTCAGCCTTTTTCCAGACAGCCTTGTCTGCAGGATGAAGGGTGGTCTGAAATTTCCTTCGGAGTCGTCGCTTTTTAGAGAGAAGTCGAGTTAGCTCAGGAGTTAGCTGGTTACCTACTTCGTCATGTCTGGCAACTACTGGTTTAGGATTGGCTGCAGCTGCCGCAGAGTGGATTTTTGCCGTAATTAGGTCAACCGCGTGTTCTACATCTCGACCAGAGCATATCTCCATCTCTAAGTGAACCGAGTTTTCTAATGTTCTTCGAAAGACTTCCAAGTCAGTCTTCTGGCTGATGAGTCGTTGCACACCTTGAAGGAGCGTAGGTGTTGTGTGTAGAGTGATGATCAGCCCAAGATGATCACTTGAAAGGTCCCAATTGTCTGTAATAGTGAGAAGTTGATCCGGGACAGCTTGGTAGACCGCAAAATCCAGGCAGGAGGGAAGGCAATTTGAGTTGCCGGGATATCTTGTGGGTGATCCAGTTGCTAGTACTTTAGCTTTTCTAGAATTCAAACTGTTAACTAGTGCCTTTCCTCTTTTGTCACACCTTGTGTCTCCCCAGAGCCAGTGCTTAGCATTCCAGTCTCCACCTATTAAGAACCTTCTTCCTGCAGAGTTAAAGATGTTGTTAAAATCTGCTTCTTCAATGTTTGTCGAAGGGCGACCATAAAAAGCGCCAAATACAATTTTGCCGTGGACAGTATCAACTTCAATGGATGAGAACTGGAATGCGTTACATACTTGATTGTGTTGCGGGAAGTGGGAAAAACTGCGCCTTACAAGAACGGCACATCCTCCTCCTGGGTGTCTGCGTGTTGGCATAGAGGCCAAGTAAGTGTCATAATCCTGTATTTTAATTGTTCTAGGTGTTGGCAATCTTGTTTCAGTAAGTAATATTATCCCAATATTGTTTTTTTTGATAATGGCTTCCAACTCTGGTAGTTTGCTTTGGATACCATTGGCGTTCCATATTAAGATATTTAATGAAGAAATCATTTTGAGGTTAACGCAATGAGCAGGCGCAGCATTTGCGTCTGTGTTTCGGCGAATTTTGTATGCATATCTACAAGTTTGTTAATTGATTCACTTATGCTTGTCATGGCGTTAGCTATTGGATCAGACTTCTGCGAATAATTATGAAAGACTTGTTCCTTTGCGTTTTTGGGTTGTTGTTGAGGATCAGCAGTATTATTATGCAATTGCTGGTGTTGGATGCGATGAAAGCCTCGGGTTACATCTGCATACGAGACAGTTTCCGTTCTGGTATTATTGGCCGAAGGCAAATATTTTTTTAGGTTCGGAAAATTTCTGGAATCCAAGTTAGGGAATCGCGGAGGGTCTGCCATTTTTTTGTTTGACGTCAATACCACCCTTTTTTTGGTGTTAGTTCGCTTGCAGAGATCTTTGTACCATTCACAGCCTTTATAGTTGGCTGGATGATTACCTCCACAGTGTGTACATGTGGCAGGGGCGTCACGATTTCGAGTGCAATCTGCCGTTGCGTGTTGTTGACCGCATTTGACACATATATATTTTTTTCGACAAAAGTTAGCCGTATGACCATAATCCTGACAGCGTTTGCACTGTGTTACCTCGGATCTTTTTCTAGCGCTTTCAACAATTATTATCTGCCGACATAATTTTTTGATTTTTAAGATTTCCTTATTATTATAAGCTGCTTTTATATTAAGGAAGTGCATATTCATAGGGCTCTTAGTTTTATTGCTTATCGGATTATGAATATGCAATACTTCGTGTCCAAGCTTAGTTAAATTCTCTTTTATTTGACTGTTATGTGTAGAATGGTGAAGTCCTTTGATTACCACTCTAAATGGTTTGTCTTCCTTCAATTGGAAGCTGTAAAATTCAATTTTTAATTCGTCAAGTGTCTTTACAATGGTTCTGTAAGTGGGAATGTCCTTAGCCAAAATTCGAATGGTTGTTCCCATAGTTGATTTAATGTCAATATTGTCAATATTTATATAATGTCCCAAAATAGTCCAAATATCATTGACATCCTCTATATTGTGTAAAACGATAGGAGGGGGCTTTTTGGTTTTTATGTGTTCGCCTGCACATTCATCAGTAGGATCGGTATTTTTGGTATTAATACTATTATTTACTTGACCTTCTATATTTTGGTCCAAAGTTGGTGAAGGAGATCCTGACTCTACTACCATGTCATCATTGATCTCAATACCAAGAAGTTCGAATCGGTTGCTGCGATTATCGTCAGTTTTTTTTGGTTTGTCAACAGTTTTATTGATTTGGCCACTCCGAATTTTAGAGTCAAGAATGACCCTCTTTTGGTTTGTATACGGAGATGTAGCAATCTTTCTCTTTGTCGTCTTTTTCTGGCTTTTAAGAAGCCTTTGTGTCGCAGAGATAAGATGGTTTGCTGAATTGGACATGTTTGTCGATGATTGACTTACATTAAGCAGACCATCAGAGGCATCACTATAATTGTATTTTGTGTTGCCAATATTTATATCTGCAAAGTTCGGGGTGGCGCCTTTATTTTCCATTATTGGAAAACCCGAAATTACAATCAATCACACGCACGCGGTGAGCGTTTGAAGCCTCTTAGAAAAGAAATCGTAGTAAATTGGTATCAATGGTAAAAGCGAAAGTTCGTAAAAAAAAATCGGAAAAATAATTTTTATCAATTTTAGAAACACAACTTTTAAAGCCAAGGTTACTCGATTGATTATATGAATATAGTTTTGCCCCAGAAAATTGGAAAATTCTTAGATGCATAGGAAAAAAATTTGTTCAAGACAAAGGGTACAGGATACTACTATGATCTAACAATAAGAAGTTAAGAGGTGTCTCTCTTAAAAGAGAGCGGGCTCACTTTTTGTATAGTAGCTACATGAAATAGTGGAACAATTTGGATCAACCTTCAGAAAACTTACAACTTGTAAAGACCTACATTAATTAACGACATTTACATAAATTAATTAATCAAGCTCGAGGTATTTTTAAAAACTAAAAGATTTTTCTAGCAATAACTATTCTCAAGCAAAGTTGTATGGCAGCAGCATGCTGTAATAAGCTAACATCCAAATGTTAATTTACAGAAAATAAATAAAAAATATTTTAATTTAAAATTACAAAAAATGTTAAGAGCTTAACGTTAACTTTCCTGTGATTACGATTTTTTGCAACATTGGGTATCCCACTTTTGGGTACCATCCTGAATGTTTCGCTTTAACATAATAAGGCTCAAAATGGGACTCCTTTGGCTTATTAAACTTTAATATCAATTCGTTTCAAATTAATATCGTTCCGAAATTCTTTTTTGCAGCGTACTTTTTTTTTTGATGTGCATTGTGCATTTTGTTGGTTTATTTCTTTTACAACATTTTACATGCAGCAATTTATTAAGTACATATTCACAAACATACATACACACATACATATGTACATATTTGCTTGTGGTTGCGGTCGGCTTTTATTTTATATGCATCTTTCGGATTTTTTTTTTATTATTTTTATGTTGTTTTTTTTTTATCGCCTGCATTTACAATTCAATGTCATACAAGTTGCTTGGTATGCACGCTTCATTTTAGTCGCTTTTTCTGCGGCTGACCGCCTGGAAGTATTTCGAAATTGCCAAATTAAAGAAGATCTTTAACCGGTTCACATCAACGTCTACATATACAGCATCCATCTGAAGACAATGCATGCATTTTTTATAGTTTCTTGTGCTGTTTTAACTTTATTTAATACTTTTTTCTTCTCTTTTTAGGCTACAGCTTGACCTTGAAATTCTGCCTACAATTGCTGTAAGAAAGATGCTTTTGCTGATATCGATAAACAACGCTGTGGTCATTATGTATTCATTACCTATGCCACTATAAAGATATTCCATTAAGATATATTGACTTTTGTACTAAATATTTTAATAATTATTATTGAATATAAATAATATATTGCAGTTGCAAAACACTTAATATTGTGTTAACAGAGGCATGTCTTTTAAATTCCAGCTATGTTAATAACAGTATAACTACAGTACAAGTTTAACAGCTTGACAGTGTTGTTAAAACAATTTTTGTTTGTTCCTTGGGATTTGGAAAGTTTGAATTGCAAACGGATTAATGATTTTTAACCATCTTAGGGGCCTAGATACTTTGGGTTCTATTGTACTCTCTACAAGCCCTGTAACTACTCAACTAGTCGATTATACGATGTTTAGCATGACAGGCTGATTGCTTGAAAAGATGAAACGAATATTTGGAAGATAAAACAGAAATTATTTAAAATGCAAAACATCGACTCTATGAAAGTCTAACAATTGTCACCAAAGGGGTCAGTAACTAATTCAACACGACCCTGATGAATATTTTCTTTCCATTTTGGCATTATTTATTTTGATGTTTTTTTCAGGCATTTGGCACGTGTAGCACCTCGTCTAAAGCCGCCCTAAAAAACGGTCAACAAACAATAAATTATTTCAATTATATAACTTACAATGAAGAATTAGCTACGCATTCAAGAGTTAACAAAGTCAAGCTCACCTTCGTCACGTCAAAGAGGCTACTACAATTATACATATGTTTACTTATTATTATATTATATTAACTTTTCGAGATTTTGCGTGGCTTAAAAGAGTTATATTTTTATTTTATTAAATTTTATTAAATTAACTAACCAGTTAACATAATATTTAAAAGGTGTATTCAAGCTTGCTGTTAAGTTAAGAAGTTGAAAAAGTTGTGAAAAACTCAAAAGGCTAAGCGTGAATACCTTTTTGTCTGTTTAAAAGTTAAATTGTTGAGTTTCTGCTTCTCCTTCCCTGTACTAAAAAGTAGAAATGTAATAAGTTCGTCCAAATGTATTTAACGCGCTGATGAAGATGTTTGTCTACCCATCTTACTGTCCATATGATAGAAAGGATCTCAGAGTCTATAAGAGTTATTGATCTGAAATTTTAAACTTAAAAGACACTACGAAGTCTGTTTAGTTTTCGGGATTTGTGACAATTGGCACCACAGAGAAGATTTAGAGATTATAAATGCACAGGAGGAGATTCGTTGAGCAACAAGTGCATCTATGAATACTATACTTAGCACAGAGAAGACATGTACTTTAAGATTCAAGATCGCAGAGCAGTCATGTTGAAGTTGTTTGGCGAGAAGAACAAGCAAAGAACACAGCTCAAAAGTAAAAGCTTCTTCAAACTAATCCCCACTTTGATACAATGCACTTATGCCAAGAGCTATCAACATTCGAAACTGTTGTTGAAATCGATTTCCGGGATAGTCTTCAGCTTTCTCTTCAACGCGGATTCCTTTATCGACTCAAAATAGTGTCCCCGGAGCAGTCTTTTGAGTTGTTCAACATCCGGAAATCGCACGGTACCATATCAGGTGAAATCGGTGGTTGTACAATGATTTAGGGTGAGTTTCTGGTGAAATGGTCACGAAGAATCAATGAAAATTCCAAATAATTCAATGCTTTGACGCGTTTGAGGCTCCAAATATCCTTCAATACGTTATTGACTGACCCTTTTGATGTGCGAACATCTCTAATCGTTAATCGAAGGTTTTCAAACACGTTGGTTGAGATTAATGGTAATTCAGGACGCTTTTAGTCTTAGACACGATCTCGGACATCTTGAAACTCTTTAACCAGTTGTAAAAATTTTGTTTCAAAATAGCCTGATGACCGTTTGCTTTCTGCACAATCCTCAATGAATCAGCAGCAAAAAATCCATTCCGCAAACAATTCACTTTTAGCAGGCTCTAGGCGAATATCGTAATTTTCAATGATTCTTCCAAGTAAAGCAGCTTTGTTTGCAATTTCGGCCCGAGTGTTGTTTTGGAGCTCGAATTTTTGCTGGCTTCCTAAAGAAGAAAGATCCTATAGAATCAAATGGTCGGCGTTACGCGAAATAACCCTCTCGCCGAACTTGACGTGTCAAACCGCGATTGTGTCACGAGTTGTATGGCATGTATGTATCTTGCTGGAACCAAAGCTCGTTCACAGACATCGCATCAATTTTGGGTGATAAAAAGTTGGTTATCATGGCGTTGTAGCCATCGGAGTTGACGGTAGCCACATGACCCGGGATTCATTTTCAAAGAAGTGTTGGCCCAATGATAAGTCTACTACGTATCTAGGTCACGTCTGAACTCTTAGCAAGTGTCACTGGTCATGCCGCACTTAATTATTCCCTTCCTTACGTATCGATCTGCTCTAGATCAGATCTTATGATCACGAAACTTTTCCACAACAGGAAATTTAGATCTCTAAAACAATGGTTCACGGATGGGTGGAGGTGTTGGAATCGTTGGACCCAACACCAGAATCTTTACCGCAATGGGCATCTGGCCCAGCGTCTTTCATGCCATAGAGATCTGCGTCCTTAATATCCTTCTCAAGGGAACTAGTGGCGCAAACATATGCATTTTTTCAGATAGCCAAGCTGCCATTGGGGCATTGTCTTCCTGGAGCATCTCCTCCAGGATGGTTAAAAAATGCTATAACTTCCTCCAAACCCTGTCCGCCCGGAACAAAGTCGAGCTATGTTGGGTGCCTGGACACTCGGGAGTGGATGGTAACACGATCGCTGATCTGGCACGACAGGGTGCCTCCACCCAGACTACATCTCATGCGCCATTTTGTGGTATTGGTTGGTCGACGATCAAAACTATGATAATCAAATGGGCCGCAGGAGAACATAGGAGATACTGGTTCTCCCTTCCGGGGCTACGTCAAGCGAAAGATGAAATGATGAAACCACCAGGCATATTTTCTGTGACTGCCCAGCGCTGGCATGGGACAGCGCCTGTCACACGGATTAGTCTCTTCCATCTCAGGTCAACACCAACAAAAGACCTACTGCTAGGAAAGCGGAAAGTCTTTTGTTTTAACCTAAGGGTATGGTACAATAGACCTTTTGGTAGGAGTGCCCCACCTCTCTGTGAAGTACCCTTTTAAGGAAAAAAAATACAATAATGGCCCAATGATGCTTTTTTGTGGATGAAGTGAATTCTCTCTAGGATTTTTAGCTCCCCATATGCGACAGTTTTGCTTATTGATGAAAGTATAGAGGTGGAAATGGGCTCTATGATGCTCTATGAAGAAAACTCATCTGGCTGTTCTCCCATCGTAAATGCAGATCAGCAAAGGTGTAAACGACATCGAACAGGTAATTTTATAGTCGCTTCGTGATGATTTTAATCATAAGCGGAACCCGACATCTAAAACAATTATCGTAGGAAAAAGCATTTATCATTACATATGTATATGTACGTAAAAGTGATACACAGTAACATTTCCGGCAGATTGTTTATCAAAATTATGTTTTAACATATCTTAAGTGCACCCTTAAATAACGTTATTTTTTTACACTCACTGCTGTCTCTAGGTCTTCTAGTCTCCTAGATCTAGGCATTCATTCAAATATCTTCACAAACGAAACGCAACGAATTTTTATAAAAAACGTTTATTGAATCGATTTGCCCTATCGTCGATATCTTAATAAACAAATGAATCGTACCGAATTTTGTACAAAAATCGATTTTTTTTGCAGATCCGTCCTATAGAAGCTATATGATATAGTCAACCGATTTTGTCAAAATTAGATACAGTACTTGGGAAATATCTATAAAAACAAACGAATTATCCATCAAAACTTTTTGTTTTTTGAGGTATTCACAAACACCCCTATGGGAGCTATATAATGTAACCACGATATCAAAAAACTAAAATAAACTTGTCTTCTATGGAATAATAAGAGATCTAATGTGAAAGTTTGGTTACTGTAGCTCTTACCATCTCTGAGATCAAGGCGTTCATACGGACATACGGACTAATAGACGGACATGGGTATATCGACTTCTTTAGTCACCCTGATCATACTTTAGGTAACTTTGGGGGTCTCAGACGACTCATTCTGTATGTTACATAGTTACATTTTCTGCTTGCATAAACTTAATATACTCTTTGTACCATACGGTCCAGGGTGTTAAAAACTAAATTTTCAATTTAAAACAGATAATTGCACTTCCGGCATAATGGAATAGAATGCTCGTAGCTGCATCTATAAAACGCCATTTTTTTACATTAGCTTGACAATTTTAGTTGTAATTGTAACATCTGTTATAGGCGTTATTGAAAATTGTGAAAATATTCCTCCAAGGCTCGTTAACACGATGTATAAGTTATTAATGTTGTTTTGGATGCTCAAAGGTCTTGCGGCAGACCTCGAATTTATTCCCGAAAATGCTGAGATTTTTGACAGTTGTAAGGATCCAGCTCCACCACCAGGAAGCCTGGATATTCGTGGATTGTTTAATTTCTCCGAAATGCATTTGAGTTATAATAACGATGTAATTACTGCATGGGGAAACGTAACTACAATTTGGAACGTCGAACCCAGCGATCGTATTACTGTGAGCTGTCCAATTCCCAAAAACATAAACATCAGTTAAATCATATATTGTATTGTAGGTCTCAAATACTGCGTATAAATATAAAAATGGAGCTTGGCAACCAACTCTATACAATATGAATATAGATTCATTTTGTGACACTATGTATAAGGACTACAGCGCTTTTTATAAATTCTGGTCAAGACACATAACGAATGATGTGAAAAAAGAATGCCTTAATACCCCTGGTGTAAGTTGGCTCCCAGAACAAACAATTTATCATTTATTTATATTATTTGATTCTTGTAGACAAAACTTATACACGAAAAATTCGATGTGGAAATGACGTTTCGGTCCTTTGACCGATTCGCTCAAGGCAGGTATAACTTTCAAACAATTGGGAAAGCTTATGATAAAAACAATGTCCAACGTCCAGATGTGATTTGTTTAGAAATTAGGGGTGAGCTACGTAAAATTTAAAATTCATTATAAAAATAAAATATCAGTATCAATCGGAGAACATTGGTCGGAATAAACTGTTTTTTTTTTTTGATCCACGGGGTATATTACAATGTTTGACGAGTTTTTCTGATGCACACTTAAACAACTATCCATCGATGCCAATAATGTCTTTGAAGGATCAGTATAAAAAATCCCACAAAGAAAAAATATTGAATTTGGACACCTTTTGAACCAAAGGGTGTATTACAATGATTAACAACTTTCCATCGATGCTTTACAGGTCCTAGATGGTAAATCATTTACTGGACAACATTTTTGCAAACGTTGAGATATAAGCATGGTTTTGACTGCTTTTAATATTAGTACAAATATCATGAATATATCCAATATCTTTTATATAAATTATTTAAATAAGTAAAGATGATAAATGAAAAATAAAATTGCTCACAATGTTTTCCATTTGATACTGATATTTTATTTTTATTTCAGTTTAATTACGGTAACAATGGATTTTAAATTTAACGTAGCTCACCCCAAATTTCTAAACAAATCACATCTGGACGTTGGACATTGTTTTTATCATAAGCTATCCCAATTGTTTGAAAGTTATACCTGCCGTTTTGAGCGAATCGGTCAAAGGACCGAAACGTCAATTTCACATCGAATTTTTCGTGTATAAGTTTTGTCTACAAATATGAAATAATATATTATATATAAATGAAAAATTTTTTGTTCTGGGAGTCAACTTACACCAGGGGTATTAAGGCATTCTTTTTTCACATCATTCGTTATGTGTCTTGACCAGAATTTATAAAAAGCGCTGTAGTCCTTATACATAGTGTCACAAAATGAATCCATATTCATATTGTATAGAGTTGGTTGCCAAGCTCCATTTTTATATCTATACGCAGACGTTGAGACCTACAATACCAAATATGATTTAACTGATGTTTATGTTTTTAGGAATTGGACAGCTCACAGTAATACGATCGCTGGGTTCGATGTTCCAAATTGTAGTTAAGTTTCCCGATGCAGTAATTACATCGTTATTATAACTCATTTGAAGTTCGGAGAAATCAAACAAACCATGAATATCAAGGCTTCCTGGTGGCGGAGCTGGATCCGTACAACTGTAAAAAATCTCAGCATTTTCGGGAATAAATTCGAGGTCTGCCGCAAGGCCTGTGAACATCCAAAACAACATTAATAACTTATACATCGTGTTAACGAGCCTTGGAGGAAAATTTTCACAATTTTTAATAACGCTTATAAAAGATGTTACAATTACAACTAAAATTGTCAAGTTAATGTAAAAAAATGGCGTTTTATAGATGCAGCTACGAGCATTCTATTCCATTATGCCGGAAGTGCAATTATCTGTTTTAAATTAAAAATTGCATTTTTTTTATTATAATTAGATGGTTGAATTTTTAATTCGTGCAGTACAAAAAATGGGTTGGTAAAATAATAAATAATATTTATATAATTATAGGGTGGACCATCTGATGGATGCTTTGTTGGTTTATTGCATTTTAGTTATATATTTTGCTGTCTATCGAGAGCTAGTCCTCAACTTCGGTTTTTAAAGTCTCTGAGAGTGGTGGTTAGTTGTTCCAGACAGACGGACATGCCTCAATCGCTACCCGATGTGGTTAGCATTTTGGTATAAAGAACTTGCGGTCTGCCACGCCACCTTCTACAAAACGTGTTGTGCCTTAACATGTTCCATAGAGAGCATAATAAAGTGGCATACCATACTTTTTAAGACATTTTATTGAAACACAGTTTACGCTCAGTTGTTCCGAATCAGTTTCAACCATCTTATACCGGTGAACTTGATGAAAAATATATTTTTTATGCTTTTAAATTTTCAGAAATTGACCACGAATTATCCCACAAATCGAAACTGGATGCTGCGCATTGTATTCATCATAAGCTACCATATATATTTGAACTTTATAAGGCCCTTGATCATGATGACCCACGTTCCATAACTTCATCTCTATATCGAATGTTTCGTGCATCAGTTTCATCTATAAAAATAAATAATATTAAGATATATAAGAAATAATTTGTTTTGTAATAAGCTTACACCAGGCGTATTAATGCACGCATTTGTATACCAGATTTCTGTTTCTTTATACATAACATCACAAAATGAAGGTATCTTGACTTTGAATAAAGTAGGTTGTCAAACCCCAAGCTTGTATTGATACCCATACACCGTTTCTAACATAAAAATTAATAAAATATATTTTTTTTAGTATGTTTCCTTTCTTGAATATGGAATAAATAGCTTACAGCAACACGATCTATAGGCTTGATGTCCCAAACTGTAGTAAGGTTTCCCAATAAATTTATTACATCATTATTGTAATTGAACTCCATTTCGGACATATCAAACAATCCATCCTCACAGTCGTCAAAAATTTTAACATAATCGGGTAAGAATTCGTAGTTCCCTGAATGTACTTTGATAATTAATGACAAAACCACAATCACGATGCCAGGCATCGTCATATTTCCACACGATGAAATACGAGGACTGTTAAAACTTTTCTAAATATAGCTCCTAAAAAAGTTTGTATTAAACTATAAAGTGTAAAAAAAATCGTTATTTATAGGTGCACTTAAGATATGATAGAGCGTAATTTTGAAAAACATTCTGCCGGAAATGTTACTATGTATCACTTTTACATACATGTATGTATTGATAAATGCTTTTTCCTACGATTATTTTTATAGATGTCGTATTCCGCTTATGATAGCATTTCAAGTTAGCCGATTAAAATCGGCACGAAGCGACTATAAAATTACCTATACGATGCGTCATCGTTTACACTTTGCTGTTCTGTATTTACGATGAGAGAACAGCCAGACGAACATTTCCACCTCTAAAAATCCAAGAGAGAATTCATTTCATCAACCGAAAAGCATCATTGGGCCATACTTCTTTGAAAATAAAGTCCGGGCCATGTGGTTACCGTCAACTCCGATGGCTACAAAGCCATGATAATCAACTTTGTATGACCCAAAATTGATGCGATGTCTGTGAACGAGCTTTGGTTCCAGCAAGATACATACATGCCATACAACTCGTGACACAATCGCGTTATGACACGGCAAGTTCGGCGAGGGGGTTATTTCGCGTAACGCCGATCGCTGGATTGCTCCATTTAATCCCATAGGACTATTTTCTTTAGCAAAAATTCGCGAGCTTCAGAACAACACTCGGGCAGAAATTGCCAGCAAAGCCGTTTTACTTGGAAGAATCATTGAAAATTACGATGTTCATCTAGATCCTGCTAAAAGTGAATTGTCTGCAGGATGAATTTTTTGCTGCTGATTCATTGAGGATGGTACAGAAAGCCTACGGTTATCAGGCTATTTAAAAAAAAAAAATGTTTACAACTGGTGTAAAGAATTTCAAGATGGCCGAGAACGCGTCATAGACTAAGAGCGTCCTGAATGTCATCAACCTCAAACGACGAAGTTCACATAGTAACAGATTTCGTGTTTGAAAACCTTCGATTAACAATCAGAGACCTTGCTGATGATGTTGGCACATCAATAGGGTCAGTCAATATCATTTTGAAGGATATTTTGAGCCTCAAATGCGTAAATATTCGACTGGTCCGAAAACATTGAATTATTTCGAATTTCAAGCCGCGACGAAAAAAAAAGCTGAAGGCTATCCCGGAAATCGATTTTAACAACTGTTTCGAAGATTGAAAAATCTGTGGGCTTAAGTGCATTGTATCAAGGGAGGATTAAAGGAGAAAAGAAGTTTTGTCGTGTTTTTAAAGTTACGCTAGAATCTATACCCGTTGGGCGAATTCTCCTAACAAGTTCGGATTCAGAACCTAAAAACATAAGAAAACCAATGCCTAGTTACCAGATTACGATAGTTGTTGTACCACTACACCTTTGAATTTCCCTAAGTCCAACTATAACAATCTGCACCCTTATGAAATAGCTTCTTCCCCCTTTATATACGAATATTATCAATTTTTACAAGAAACTAAATATTTGGGACAGTTTGAGGATTGAAGGCGTATTATCCAAATTTAAAATTTAAAATTTTTAAGAAAGCCTGGTTTGTAGCTCGCACTTTTATAGTTGGCGTGTAAGCCGTGTATTTCCACCATGGGGGAACGTGCGGACATGATTCGGGCAGCGATTGTTCCATGTCCGTTCAGTCCGTTCCGTTCTTCCAAGAATTCAGAGACTATAAAAGAGAGATACGAAACATTACCTGAGAAGATAAAGTTTGCTGAACAATGAATATCTTCATCCGTACCCCCGTAATAGATTTTTCCTGTTGGAACTACATCGTTTAAAACTTTTATCTGAAACTTAACAGAGCGATCCAATTTGATAACAAGTGACCCGGAATCACTTATAAGCCAATCAATATAAGAATTTTATCGATAAGATCCCCCGCAATCGATTTACCGTGTTTTCTTAAATTAAATTAAATTTTACTTTTTAATTTTATTTAAGTTTTTTATATTGTATAAATATTTAGTTTTAACGGATACAAAAATATATAGAGATTAGCTGACTTAGCTTTTCTGCTGAATAATTAATTTTTAATTCGGTAGGAAAATTAGAAAAACCTAAAGCAGATAAATCATCTATCGATATATGAATATAATACTCACCTCATATGCTTCAAATAATTTTACGTAAATATCGACTTTCATCGAAATCTGTGCAAATTTGCGGAAATTTAGGAATAGATATCATCATTGACTGTATCAAATTTTTTTAGCTTCCATTCATAAATGGGATTTTATTAAAATCGCTTGGAACCGCAGACATAGAGATAGTATTACTATAAATAAAACTCCGTTTCGATGCCTACTTACATATTTTACATGCATTTTTGACAGCGTATAATATTGTAAAATGGTATTCCCCCATCGGAAACAAAAAGTACTTCTTATCCGGGAACGGATAATAATAATAATCGAAAATGTTCAAATCAATGCATTAAAAAGGTTATAAATTGTACATGACGTGGAAAGTTTTAAGGAATTTAACAAAGTACAGTCCACACAAAACCAATATATATAGAAGGCGTCCGGCGATTTCATATTAAAATATTATATTATATATATATATCATTAAAAACAGGCAAAATAGCTTTGAAACATTTATTGATTAATTATTTATTGTCTTTGCATATTTGTTAAAATGTTTTCTCAACATTGGAAAAGTTATACTTTAGTGTAATTACCTCTTATTTCGAAACAAATTGGATTTTTACGCTTAACATTTGATTTATCAAATGCTACAAAAATTATAACCGCCTTATATAGTCCTCCTAAATTACTGGAAGGAACATTCGTATACGATAGTTTGTATTGATAAGGCTCTAGAGTGAACTTTTTCTGAAATAGTCGATCAATAATAATAGTAATATACCAGTATTCAAAATTCGTTACTCACACCACGCTTGTTAAGGCAAAGACTTTTATCGGTTGTAACTATATACTTAGTCCAATAATCATGCCACAGCTCACCTTTCTTATAGAAAACTTTACAGAAATCATTTTCAACGTTGCTAAAAAAGGTAGGCTGCCAAGCACCACGCTCATATTTGTATAGCTTTCCATTAAGCTACAGAAATTAAGTTATAGAGAAGGTATTTTTATTTATTTTTTTTGGTAAATTGTTTAAGGAGTACTTACAGCGATGCGATCTGTGGGCTGAACATCCCATACACTAGTAAACACTCCAGACACGTTCACTGCACCCTCACTATATACAAAGTCAACCTTAGAAGAATCAAACAAACCGTTTACATTTAGTGCTCCTGGAGGTTTTACAGTCGGTTCGCAGTCGTGGAAAAGATGTTCATTTTCGAAGACCAAATCGTAATTGACTGAGTATGCACATCCCGCCAAGTACAACAAAATCAGCAGCTTATTGAGCAATATTGGATTAGTCCACATCTTAAACTACAATAAGTTTTTAGTTATGGTATTTTAGTTGGGTAGTTTATATATAGATAAATGCTCTACAGCTTTATGGTTTTATCTCGCTTTATCAATATAATTTATCTCGTAACTTCATGTTATATGCACAAAACACATCCTAAAGTTTTTAAAACAATTTAGAGCCCCGTGTTTTCCTAAATTGTTGTCATCAAAGTGTTAAAATTTAAAAAAGATCAGGTAGATAAGATAAGTCATTGAAATTTTACAAAATCAGTTATCCAGATCCGTCATTTAGATTTAGAACATGCAACTCTTTGGAGTGCCTTTTTAATTGATTTCTGAGATTTTGTTTTAGAGCAATCGACTAACTTTTATAATATTATAAATTATGTTTATACGCAGGACCCAAAGGGTATACTAGATTTGAGCGTATTATATAGTAAGCTTTGGTTTCATACCAAAATGCTTATCATAACCTCAGTTACTGCTTAGACTTTATTTTTAAGTATTGTTCTACAAGACACAAAGTCGGCGAATTTTAAAATTATCCTTACAACTACTACTTTTTTCAACTAACTTTTGAAACTAACTTTAGATATTTTAAATAGCATTCTAAACTCAATTTTTAACATCAAAATAAAAAAATGGCACACGTAAAGTCCGGTTCCTTCATAACAAACCGAAACAGAAGAATTTTTTAGCAACAATTTTTTTTTCACCGATCGTTCCTATGGGAGCTATATAGTCAGCCGGTTTCGGGCGAATTTGACACTGTGTCAAAGAACTGTCTTTAATACCTTAAAAAGATCTGAATGCCGAATTTAGTTCAAATATCTTTACAAAAAACGAAGTACAATGACTTTTGTATAAAAATAGCGTACGTAAAGTCGGGCGCGGACGACTTTAGGATACCCTGTACCACTAGCTTGGAATAAAATCCGGTTCCTTCACAAAAAACCAAAAACAGAAGAATTTTTAAGCAAAAAATTTTTTTTGACCGATAGTTCCAATGGGAGCTATATGATATTGACAGCAGTGCTTAAATACCTTTAAAAAATCTGAATGCCGAATTTATTTCAAATATCTTTACAAACAAACAAAGCACAACGAATTTTGTATAAAAATCGTGTTTTTTTGAACCGATTCGTCCTATGGGAGCTATATGATTTAGTCCACCGATTTTAATAAAATTTGCTGCGAGTGCTTAAGAACTATAAGGTACTTACGAAGTGCCAAATTTATTTCCATTATCTTAACAAACAAACGAAACACAACAAATTTTGTTCAAAAATCGATTTTTTGGAAAATCGGCCCTAAAGGATCTATATGATATAGTCAACAGATTTCGTTCAAATTTGGTACAATGCTTAAGTGGTACTAAAAGTTCTTCTTAATGCCAAATCTGGTTACAATATCTTTATTAAAAAATGAAATATAGCGAATTTTGTCTTAAAAAAAGTTATTTTGGCCGATCGGTCCTAAGGGAGCTATATGATATAGTCAAAAGATTTTGTTCTAATTTGGTACAGTGATTGGGAACTATAAAAACTTTCGATTGCCAAATTTGGTTACGATATCTTCATAAACAAACGAATTATTCATCTAAAACGCTTTATTTTTTTTCGAGGTCGTCTGCAAACACCCCTATGGGAGCTATAAAATTTAACACCGATATCAAAAAAATAGAGTAAACTTGTCTCCTATGGAGCTAATGTGAAAGTTTGGTTTCTCTAGCTCTTACCATCTCTGAGATCTAGGCGTTCAAACGGACAAACGGCAGACGGACGGACAGACGGACATGGGTATATCGACTTCTCTAGTCGCCCTGATCATATTTTAGGTAACTTTGGGGTGTGTCCGACGACTCCTTCTATATGTTACATACATTTTTGGCTTCCATAAACTTAATACACGCTTCGCACTATACGGTACAGGCTATAAACATTAGAATAATAAATTTTGTTACTATATCTGTATATAATGTAAGCTTTGCTTATTTTCAAGGTCCTCTGAAACACCCCAAAAAATTAATCGTAGAATAATAAGGATTCTTGATTGATTGATATAGTTTTTACCATCACTAAGATCTAGATATGGCTATTTTAGGTAACTTTAAAGGGTCTCCAACGACTCTTTCTGTATGTTCAATACATTGTAGGTTCGCACGAATAAGATATAACGTATAACAAATTTAACTTTCGTATCTCATGCAGATCGATTCATAAATAACTATGAATTTATTTTTCTTATCGTGTTCTTGTGGCTTAATAAAAAAAATGTACTTTCTTTTTATTTAATTATGACTTACTGCTGTATATTTCAGATAAAATAGTTTGTTATCTAAGTTGGGCTCATTAAAAAACTTTCGAAACATTTTCGGAAAAAAACTTAATTTTCTTAAAATTAATCGAACATTAATTAAAAAATTAAATTAAAAATTTAAAAAACCCCCGACACAAGAATTTAAGTAATTTTCATTTAAAAAGTAAAAAATAATAAAAGAAACTTAATGTTAAAGTACCTAAGAATCTATTAATAATTCTAAAAAAAATACGTCGCGTTGGGGGACACGCGAGGGCAGACGTCGTTGACGATCGTATCTTACATGCAAATTTTTTGAAGTAATTCTATGAAAGTTTTTGAAGTATTTTCTTAATTTTGTTTTTAAGTTAATCTTTGTTGCTTAATTAGACTATTTGTATTTAAATTGTTAGTTTAGGAGCGGTCCCCCAACGCGACGTATTTTTTTTAGAATTATTAATAGATTCTTAGGTACTTTAACATTAAGTTTCTTTTATTATTTTTTACTTTTTAAATGAAAATTACTTAAATTCTTGTGTCGGGGGTTTTTTAAATTTTTAATTTAATTTTTTATTTCATACTTTTTATAGGTAGGTTAGGTTAAGTTAGACTTTAGTATATTATAATATACTTACTATAATTTAGATTCTTGTTAAGGTATAGATTACATTTAAGGTCAAGCTCGTTTGCTTTTTTTTTACGCATTCTCCCCACTTTCACTCCCCACAACTTTTAAACGGCTCGACCGATTTTCATCATGTCTAGGAACACTCGCACATAAGTCACCTTTAATACAAAAAAAAATAAATTGAAATCACTGCATGCGTTCGGGAGTTACGATGCCACAGACAGACAGACAGTCAGACAGACCAATTTTAAGCCAATCGGACAAAGTTGATGTTTTTAACTTCAAATGGCCATAACTTCTAAACGAGAAGAGATAGAGCAAAAATAGCCTCAGATTCGAATCAGTGGCGTCGTCAGCTTCAATAGGATGAAATTTTAAGCCAATCGGACAAAGTTGATGCTTTTAACTTCAAATGGCCATAACTTCTAAACGAGAAGAGATAGAGCAAAAATAACCACATTTTCGAATCAGTGGCGTCGTCAGCTTCAATAGGACCAAATTTTAGGCCAATCGGACAAAGTTGATGCTTTAACTTCAAATGGCCATAACTTCTAAACGAGAAGAGATAGAGCAAAAATAACCACATTTCGAATCAGTGGCGTCGTCAGCTTCAATAGGACCAAATTTTAGGCCAATCGGACAAAGTTGATGCTTTTAACTTCAAATGGCCATAACTTCTAAACGAGAAGAGATAGAGCAAAAATAACCTCAGATTCGAATCAGTGGCGTCGTCAGCAACAATAGGACCAAATTTTAAGCCAATCGGACAAAGTTTATGTTTTTAACTTCAAATGGCCATTACTTCTAAGAGCAAAAATAACCTTAGATTCGAATCAGTGGCGTCGTCAGCTTCAATAGGATGAAATTTTAAGCCAATCGGACAAAGCTTATGTTTTTAACTTCAAATGGCCATAACTTCTAAACGCGAAGAGATAGAGCAAAAACGCGAAGAGATAGAGCAAAAATAACCTCAGATTCGAATAAGTGGCGTCGTCAGCTTCAATAGGACCAAATTTTAAGCCAATCGGACAAAGTTTATGTTTTTAACTTCAAATAGCCATAACTTCTAAACGCGAAGAGATAGAGCAAAAACGCGAAGAGATAGAGAAAAAATAACCTCAGATTCGAATCAGTGGCGTCGTCAGCTTCAATTGGACCAAATTTTAAGCCAATCGGACAAAGTTTATGTTTTTAACTTCAAATGGCCATAACTTCTAAACGCGAAGAGATAAAGCAAAAATAACCTCAGATTAGAATCAGTGGCGTCGTCAGCTTCAATAGGACCAAATTTTAAGCCAATCGGACAAAGTTTATGTTTTTAACTTCAAATGGCCATAACTTCTAAACGCGAAGAGATAGAGCAAAAACGCAAAGAGATAGAGAAAAAATAACCTCAGATTCGAATCAGTGGCGTCGTCAGCTTTAATAGGACCAAATTTTAAGCCAATCGGACAAAGTTTATGTTTTTAACTTCAAATGGCCATTACTTCTAAACGAGAAGAGATAGAGCAAAAATAACCTCAGATTCGAATCAGTGACGTCGTCAGCTACAATAGGACCAAATTTTAAGCCAATCGGACAAAGTTTATGTTTTTCTCCCCACTTTTACTCCCCACAACTTTTAAACGGCTCAACCGATTTTCACCAAACATGTCTAACAACACTCGCACATAAGTCACCTTTAATACAAAAAAAACTAAATTGAAATCACTGCAAGCGTTCGGGAGCTACGATGCCATAGACAGACAGACAAACAGACAAACAGACACGTCAAACTTATAACACCCCTCTTTTTGCGTCGGGGGTTAAAAAAACTGTTTTTATAAAAATTTAAAATAATTTTCAATCTGATTAAATATTTGAATATCAATTATAATCATTAAAAACGATAGACTTAAGCAATGGTATTCTTATTTAATTTAAGATTAAAAGTGAAAATAAAATACTTTTAGGTAAAACATAAAAAATCATGCCTTCTTACCTGCGTAATCCATTGTGATTGTAATTGATATAAAATTTGATATTGCTTCATTAAATTATCGTAGATAGTAACAATTCAACAATATGAACTTTGCACTCTACATATAACCAATAACTAATTTGGCTACAGGGCATCACAACTCAAAAAAAAAACACTGATTACACACACTTTAAAAAAAAGCATAAAAAAAACACTAACACTAAAAAGTAGAACAACTGTTTTTAATTCGACACACAATAGATGTACCGCTTGCACTTATTGACTTTATTCCTTTTCGCATATAAAAACCACAGAGCGCAAAGAGATCAACTTTGTGCTCTCTGAACACACACACACACACACACACACACACGTGCTTGCACTTATTAAATTCACTGCACTAAAAAAAAAAAAAACAAAAAAACACGACGTTAGCTGACATTAGCGCGCATTCTTTCATTTCCACGCTCATTATAAGAATTTCCAATTTACATTTCTTTTTACACTTTTCACTGCCAACTTTTATGCGCATTTTATTAATTTTCTTGATTTACTTTTTTAAAACAACGCCGTTTATAACCAATAACTAATTTGGCTACAGGGCATCACAGCACAAAAAAAAAAACACTGATTACACACACTTTAAAAAAAGCATAAAAAAAAACTAACACTAAAGTAGAACAACTGCTTTTAATTCGACACACAATAGACATACCGCTTGCACTTATTGACTTCATTCCTTTTCGAATAAGAAACCAAAGAGCGCAAAGAGATCAATTTTTGCTCTCTGACCATACACACACATATGCGCTTCCACTTATTAAATTCACTGCACTAAAAAAAAATAACAAAAATTAGCTTGCATTAGATCGTACTCTTTCACACCCACGCTCATTATGAGAATTTGTCAATTTGCCTTCCTTTTTACACTTTTCACTGCCAACTTTTATGCGCATTTCATTAATTTTCTTGATTTACTTTATTAAAACAACGCCGCTTATAACCAATAACTAATTTGGCTACCGGGCATCACAACACAAAAAAAAAACACTGATTGCACACACGTTAAAAAAATACTTAAAAAACACTCACACTAAAGTAGAACAACTGCTTTTAATTCGACGCACAATAGACATACCGCATGCACTTATTGATTTCATTCCTTTTCGAATAAGAAACCAAATAGCGCAAAGAGATCAATTTTTGCTCTCTGACCACACACACACAGATGCGCTTGCACTTATTACACATTCACTGCACTAAAAAAAAATAACAAAAATTAGCTTACATTAGATCGCACTCTTTCACACCCACGCTCATTATGAGAATTTTCAATTTGCCTTCCTTTTTACACTTTTCACTGCCAACTTTTATGCGCATTTTATAAATTTTCTTGATTTGCTTATTTAAAACAATGCCGCGTAAAAGATAATTATTCACAAGTATTGCTGATTAATTCACTAACTACCTTAAAACATTGTAGCACTTTTTAGGAACGCGTAAACTTATTAATTTTACATTAAACTGCAGCGCGTGACCGACCGTGTCAAAGGCGAGATTTACTGATTTGCATTCTCTTTTGTTTTACTTTTCTTTGACACTTGACTTCAGCAGAGCGGGAGACACAGAAAATGCTTGTGAAACAAATATGAGAGAGTTACACGAACAACAAAGCCAAGCAGCATCACGTCACAGTTACATTTTGCACTATTTCTCTATTTCTTTTTATGCTGTTTTTAGACGCGCTCACCACTACTTATGCGTTGGCAAAGTGAAGGTGATAAATAAAAGTAAAAGTGATGTTTAAAGTTGATTTTGTATTAGTATTGCAACTGTATGAAGCTAACTGTATTTTTAGTTGAAATTGAAAAAAATATAAAAAAAATTTTAATATATTATTTACAATAGTGGACAAAAGTATTTTGACATTAGTAATAAAATTGATTGTCAATTTGTTATGATTTATTGACTATGTACACGAGGTGTGTTCAAAAAGTAAGGTCAAGATTTCAAATTTCGCGGGCAACGTATTTTCGATTATCGATTTTTTTGTTTTGTTGTGTTGGTACACTCTTCCCGAACATCTGTACCAAATTTCAAGTGAATGGCATTCTTTTGTTTGGTTGTGAGAGCGCGTAAAGGGTTACCCGCCATTTTTTTATTTTAAATAATAAATAATTAATTAAATTATTAATCAAACACAGATTTTCGGTTGAGACAATTTTTTTGTAATTTTAAATAATCACAAAAATACATGTTTATAAAAATATACAGCTCGATAATAGATTTGTAGCATTATACAACCGACAGATGTTTATCTAAATCTAGATAGTATAACATTTAACACATGAAAGTTTCATGTAGCCAAATTGTAACGATTTAGTTAGGAATTACATCGTTTAAAAAATATATAAAGCTTTCACAATAGTGCACAAAGTCCAAAACCAATATGGGAACCCTATTAAAATGGTTGTGCCAACTGTTTGCACTTCTTATACTGGTTAGCTATGCCAGAGCTCAATCCAACTATGAGTTTATTCTGGACAACGCTCAAATATTCGACGATTGTTTAAGTCCTCCACCAGGAGCAAAAAATATACACGGACTTTTAAACTTGACATATTTGGAACTGGATTACGTTAATGATGTTGTGACAGTCGGAGGAAAAGTTGTGTCAGTTTGGGATATAAAGCCAACAGATCGTATTAGGGTACGTAAATTTCAAATAAGCACTTCAAATGGGTTGTCTTAACGTTTTACTTTTAGTTTTCGACGGAATTTTACTACAATGACCATGGTAATTGGCGGAAAACAGGACTTGGTGCCAAAGGCAATGACTTTTGCAGTGTAATGTATAAAGAAAATGAGCCTTGGTACACATATTGGACGAGTCATATCGGAAACAATGTGCAATCAAAATGCCTCTTGCCCGGGGTAAGTTAATGGCTTAATAATATGGATTATAAAATATTTCTGGCATATGCTAAACGTTACTTTTTTCAGACTGAATTGATATACAATGAATACAACTTTGTAATGCAAGCCAAGAATAATAAGCTTATTAAACCGAACACACGTTATAAACTTGTAATAAATTTGGCAGCCCTGGATGAAAATGATGCAGTTAAGAGCCCTATTTGTATAGAAATAAGAGGCACAATGATTAAATTTTAAATGAAATTTATGCTGTACATTTATGTTGTACTTGAAAAAAATATTTTTGAGCTTTGAAATATAAAAACTCTTTCTGGTGCAGGGTATAAAAAAGCGTATTCAAAAAGTTCTTGTGACAGTTGCATAGAAAAATTTGTTTAAAATTAATAAAGTGGCCAGACATGCACAAAAACTTCGGCCTTTGGCAGAGTTGAAACTTATTTAATTATGCAAAATATAAACTTAACCCAAAAGTAGGCTGTTATAATTTAATGCATTTTATTATTAACAATTATTTAAACATTTTCATATGCAGAGTTATTGTGCATTCTTTTATTTGCCCTTTTTGTTTTTAAAAATATTTAACCGCCAAATAGCGCTGCCACTGCATGCCTATACGCAAGTCTGGCAAGCCCAAAATTAGTGCTGCAAAACATCTTAAACCGATAACGATAACTATTTAGTTGCCAAAAATCAGCTGTTTCTGTTGCAAGCTAAAAAGCTTGAGAAGGTGAATGCTACAAAATTTTAGTTGAGATTTTCATTTACAAGCATTAAGGTTCTAGCGGTAATTTCGCACAAAAAACTTGCGCGCAGTGGCTAATATTAAAAAAAAAATTAAAATAAATAAAATTGTATTAAATCAAATTGCGTATGAGTCTAAAAATAAACCAACGCGTTTTTAATTCCAAATTGCATTTCGGCCTGCCAAAAATTTGTAATTTAAATCAATAAAAAACACTGTACAATAGTTTTGTATGTACAATACCCTTACCGCACCCCGTGCAGCGCGCAGCAGCAGTAAAAGCATTCGGCATCGGCTTTTTAAGAATCTGCATCAAGTTAGAAACGCCAACGCAGCATAATCATTGGCTGCACTCAAATAAGGCTAAAAACGTTTAGACCAAATTGTGTACATAACTTCAAAGCCAGCAGGAAGTTGCAACAGAGTTTTGTTAATACTACTATTAAAGCAGTTGCGGTAAGTTATGAGTTTTCAACTTGATAGACGCATTTACAAACTTTCTGCATTTGCTATTTTTGTTTTTTTTTTTTGTTTTCACAAACGTTTATTTAGTTTTTTTGTTGTTGCTTGTTGTTTGGTTGTGGCTCGATGAGCATAAGCCATATTTTACGTCATGGTGATGCAGCTTGAAATCACAGAGCATTAGACCCAGCGATGGTAAGGTATTTGCCAGCGTGCGTGAGTCACCTACGCTGCGTGATGCGATAATTTGACTATGAGATACGTCACAGCAAAGCTTCCCTACATTACTTAAATATACTACAGTAATACTCTTGTTGATGTCATCATTTGGTCTTTATAATTTTGCTAGCTTTTCTCTAATTGCTGCTGTTTGGCAGTGCTGCCTTTTTGGGCAAGACAGCCAGCAAATGGTTAGCCTTATTTTACGCCTCTGTGCAGTAGCAGCAGCAGCCGCCGCCGCCGCAACACACGCCTTATTTGGGCCAAGTTTGAACTTGTCTATATAGCGCAATCAAACACAATTACATTGACCCTCAAACGATTGACTAACAAGCCCCACTAACTATCGTTAACGCCCACATATCGACGACGACCTTGTTAAGTGTTTCACCGCCTTTCTAGCCAATCTCAAACATTATGCCTAAATGTGCTACAATTATAATAAAAGTTTGGCCTGAACAGCATTTAGAAAGTGCGACTAAATGTTTTGACCTTTTACAGCTGGAAAAAGTTTTGGTAGTCCAATTTCCGCTGAATCGTGTTAACATAACTTGGCATTAAAAATATGCTCCATTTTTTCTTGAAAGATAACAAAAAGTACTTGGCCAAAACTGCTTTTGTTTTGTATGCGCAAGTAATTTGGAAAAGGTTTTTGTGTTTCGCTTTTGTCCACTTTGTTAGTTGTAGACAATCCAATTATGATAATAATTTTATTTAAAAACGTTACGATATTTGGACTTTCTTTTTAATTGCAACATTTAATAACTGGCTATAAAAAAAAATTATTGTTGCCCAAATCTGAGATAATAATAATGATGGTTTATTATTTTTAACGTAATCAAATGCGCCTGTTCTTATCGTATATTTTTTGATTTTATACAAACAAAATGAATACATATCAGTTAAAAAATAAACACTTTTTGTTTATATAAACATTGCTGTATTCCAAATTGCCGGCAGACCAACCTCACTAAATCGATATATTATTGCTAAAAACGTAATAAAAATACTTAAACACAGCTAACTCGGAAATAAATTATTTTTTCGCACATCGATATATCTGGAAATGTGTAGCAATACTAATTAGGCCAATACAAACAACATTTTGAAGGCACCTTTTTCTGTGTTGACACAGTTAGATACGTTCCAGAAAAAACCGTGTAAGAAAGAAACAAAGTAAATCCTTAGGTTAAGGCGGCAGTTAGGACGTGACGTCACAACTCACTTAGGCCGGTTGTAATAAGTAAATCTAAAAGATTGTTAATAAAAATATTTTCATATTTAAACAAATTTTATAAAAACTTTCTAGAACTTGCTATTTCAAAATCGTTTGGGTGTACTTAATTCCAGATTTTTCGAGTCGATGGACAGAGGTAGCTAGGAAGAATTTTATAGAATAGTATTATATGTATCTAATTAATAAATAATGTGTTCAAAAACTAAGGTGAATTTGTATTTTTAAGAAAAAATATTTATTTATTCATCAATATTTATGTTGTCACCTTCAAAGTAATCCCCCTCAGATACAATACACTTATGCCAACGGTTTTTCCAATCCTCAAAGCACTTCTCATAAGCAAGAAAAAGTCACATGGGGCCAAATCCGGTGAATATGGTGGCTGAGGCATGATTGTGGTGTTGTTTTTGGCCAAAAAATCTCTCACAAGCAAAGATGAGTGAGGAGGGGCATTATCGTGATGCAAAAGCCATGAATTGTTTTTCCACAATTCTGGACGTTTTCTTCGTATTGCTTCTCGCAAACGGCGCATAACTTCCAGATAATACTGTTTATTGACCGTACGACCATATGGTAAGAACTCCTGATGCACCACGCCATGGTAATGGAAGAAAACAGTGAGCAAAACTTTGATCAAACTTGGCGTCCTTTTTTTTATCCTTTTCATGAAATTTCCATAACCAAATTGTAAAGTGGCTGCCCTATATCCCCGATAGCCTCACGAATTCCATCTTTGAGGTCTTGAATCGCCACTGGGCTGTTGGTGAAGAACTTATCTTTCACGTGGCCCCAAAGAAAGAAGTCGCAAGGTGTTAAATCACAAGATCTCGGTTGCCCATTGTGATAACCTCTTCGAGAGATAACACGGTACGGAAACTTTTCCCGTAAAATAGCAATGGTTTCGTTGCTTGTGTGGCACGTAGCGCCGTCTTGTTGAAAGTAAACGTTGTCCAGAACAATACCATCCAACTTCGACCATAAAAAATCATTAATCATCTCTCGATAGCGCAATCCGTTCACCGTATCAGTTGATCTAGCCTCATTTTCGACAAGTAAGGTCCAATGACCCCACCGGACCATAAACCGCATCAAACAGTCACACGTTGAGAATGGAGAGGCTTCTCAACAATAACTCTTGGGTTTTCCGAGCCCCAAATGCGACAATTTTGCTTGTTGACGTAGGCACCGAGTTGGAAATGGGCCTCATCAGTCAAGATGATTTTTTGATGGACTTGCGGATTATTTTCATGCATTTCAAGGACCCAATCAGCAAAGACACGACGTTGTTGATGATCGGCCGGCTTGAGTTCTTGTGTTAACTGAACTTTATAAGCCTTAAGACCCAAGTCTTTATGCAAAATACAGTGTAATGACGTTTGTGGAATGCCCAATTCCAAAGAACGACGAGAAATAGACAAACCTGGGTTTTCTTCAACACTTTGGGCTACAGCAGCAATATTCTTAGTTTCTCTTAAGCGACGTGCACGGGTTTTATTCTTCACATCACTAACTTGTCCCAACAGCTCGAATTTTTCCACCAATTTCTGTATTGCGGTTCGACAAGGTGCTTCACGATGACCCAAAAATGCTTTAGTTTGGCGAACTGTGACTGAAAGATTTTCACCATTTTTGTAGTGAATTCTAATAACTTCAATGCGTTGTTGTAGCGTGAATCGTTTCATTTTTAGTAATGGCGTCAAATGTCAAAGAATAAAAGCTTGTTGGAAAACCTTATATATAATAGAGGGATACAAAACGGTTTGCTCTGGGCCGTAGAAAGAAAATCCGGGGCAAATATAGCTTGAATCAGCAGTAATTACACCGGGCACTGAGAAAACTCTCTCTCATCCCTCATCATTCCATTTTTAGTAATGGCGTAGTTTCTACTTGTCAAATGCCAAAGAATAAAAGCTTCAAAAGTGACAGCTACCGAAATATCGGGTGATTCAAAATAATACCTCTTGTTGGAAAACCCTTTACTTAACTTGGATTTTGAAAATCTAAATGTAATGTTGGTTCTTACATATAAGAATTATTATTTATTCTTTGGAATTAATATCTATTTCATATTGTGTTTACGTAAGGCTTGATTAAAGATTGGTCAAATATTTCCTTCAAGTAGCTACAGCTACCATACCCGAAAAGGGTACCTCACAGAGAATTGGGGCACTGCGATCAAAAGGTCTTTTGTACCATACCCTAAGGTTAAAACAAAAGACTTTCCGCTTTCCTCATGAATAGCAGTAGATCTTTTTTGGTGTTGACCTGAGATGGAAGGGACTAATCCGTTCCTTTCCCATGTGACAGGCTCTGTCCCATACCAGCGCTGGGCAGTCACAGAGAATATGCCTGGTGGTTTCATCGTCTTCTAGATAGAGCCTGCACTCTGAAGAGTCCGATAGGCCAATTTTCTGTAGATGATATCTAACATTGTGGTGGCCAGATAGGTAAGCTACCAGGAGCTTTAGGTCCGCTCTGCCAAGACCTTTTGTCTTGATTGCATCCAGAGGTTTGACAAGTTATGCATTCTTTAACCATCCGGGAGGAGATGCTCCAGGAAGACAATGTCCTAATAGCAGCTTGGCTATCTGAAAAAATGCATATGTTTGCGCCCCTAGTTCCCTTCAGAAGGATAGTAAGGACGCAGATCTCTATGGCATGAATCAGCTACCATACCAAAGTTGAACCTAATCCTTCTTCTGCTTTGCAGCACCTTGTAAAATCCATAGCATCATGTGCCGAGACAATATTGCCAAGCCCAACTGTCCTTATGAACATCTAGATTTGGGAGACCGTAAAAATAATAGAGACACCAACGTAGTAATGACATATCTTTATATACGTTACACCTTGTTGTAAAGTTATTTGCTTCTTGCTTTTAGTCTTTTTTTTAGTCGTAGCTAAATCAATTTCTTTGGTTGTTCTGACTTGTTTAGGGACGTCTCTTTCATAACATGTCACCAAAAAAAATTACTTTCCATTTTTTCCCAACAAACACCACACTTTAGTTTATATTCATTGCTTAACACGCATCTATTTATTAGTAATTCGTTTTAAATTAATACACACAATCATATACTACATAATATTTAAGCAGCCTACAAACTAAAACACGCCAATTTTTATATGCAATACTAAATTCGTCGCTCTCTGTGGCCGGTGGATGCCGCAGTTTGCTCCGCCGCGCACACTTTATTGGCTCTTGCTCTTGCCGACCGACTCAATCAGCTGTTCAAAGTCTGTTACGTAATACTGCGCGCGTCTGTATACCTCGGGACGCAGCACATTGCCACCGAAACCAATGAAATAATTTGCCGGCGGCACAGCCTCCAAATCGGTAGCACCATCACCAATCATTGTTATCAGTGCGTCGGTGGGTTGTTGCTGTCTTATCAAGCCAATGGCCTCAGCCTTACCGCCGGAATGCGATGTGGGCTGCGCCGTATCGAAGCTGACATAGGCGCCCTCGTAGTCAAAGAGCAGTTTATTGGCATACATGTGCGTCAACGGTATGCCCAGCTCGTTGGCGACGGGCGCTATCAGGCAGTCAAATCCACCCGATATGAGATATACCTGTTTGCCATCGGCCTTCAGCTGTGCCACGAACCGCTTGATATTACGCGTCAACGTGCTGGGGCGCTGCTTAATAAAATCAGCAATTTGCTGTTGTGTGGGGCGTATGATGTTCAGACGAATTTTCAGCGCATCCTGAAAGGTCATGGTGCCGCCCATTGCCTCTTTGGTGACACGTGCAACCTCACTGCCCTTGCCGCAAAAATCGGCCAGCTCATCGATGCCCTCCTCGCAGATAACCGTGGAGTCCACATCAAAGCATACTACATTTGATTCCTGTATAATGCGTGCGGCAATCATCGGCTGTTTTGGTGTTGTTACCGGTGGTGTAGTTGGTACTGGTGCCTTGGCCATGCCATTGCCATTGGACAGTGTAGCATTCAATTGTTTGGCCAGCACTGCAGCGCCACCGCAGGCATTGTTGGTAGCAGTATTAAGGCCATTGGCATGTGCCATGCTAAGTACTGAGGAGCTCATCTTGAAAATGTAGCGTAATGAACGCGTTTTGAGAGACTATTGATGTTGATTTGCTCAATTACGTAAAAGCTTTGCGTCTGTTTCTTACGTTTGACGTGCTTTAGCTTTGTTTGTTTGCTTCAAAAAGTTTTCCGTTGTAAAACTTTTTTTTGTGTATGTATATCTGTATATTTAGACACGCGCGTAACGTCTTTGTCTTTTTTTTTATTATTGGAGACAGCTGTTTATTTGTTTTTGTTTTGAACTTGGACTGGTTGTCTAGACGTTTGTTTAGCTAAACATTATTTTATTCATAGACTAGACATTGATTATTTTAATATGCGATCTTAGACGAACTGTACGCTTTGGCTGGATTTTTACAACTGATTTAAACGCTACAGCTCGACTTTATAGGAAAACTCTCCAGCTGCGTTGTACACACACACAAAGACACACGCATACAATACATGCACACCTAAACGCACGCTCGCTCTCTCTTTTGTGAGCAAGAGACAGCACGACAATGCGACACACACTGCACTTGCCTGACCATATACTGGACAAGTATGGAACGATCAGGCGATAACTGTCAATTACAATAGTTTATGTGAGTGTGTGTATGTGTGCGTTTGTGGAACTCTCTGTTACATTCTTCTTTTGTTTTTGTTTTTCTCGAACGTTTTAAGAACTGCAGCTGTTCGCAACTGACAAGGCTGCATTCTATGCGACTTGTTTATCACCTACGAGCATTTATTTTGCTTAAATAAAAATCGTGTGATTCAAATGGTTGAATAGCCTTTGTACCCATGACATTTTGCAGATTACTGTCGCTGTGCTCATTTCACTTTTAAATTAACATACTATGTACATATATATTTATATAAACAAGCTAATCATAAACATATCAGCACATAAACTTTGGTTTTTTTTTTTTAAATTTTATTGTCTAAGACAAAGTAAAACCACTTAAAACCGGTTTGGCAACCCGCAGACGGTGTCAACGCTTTATCAAAAAGACCTACATAAATAGCAAAGACAGCTGATTAAGAGACGCTTGAAAATACATGCATATGTTTGTTTGCCTAGCTGTCGAAAGACCATGAATAATCGGTAAAAATTTGTTGTGTCTGGTCATAATTTCTGTGCTTAAAAAAAAAAAATAACAGTTTATTTTGTAAGTGACGCGAAGACGCGGTTTTTGATAAGAGCAATCGGGCTTTAGACGGCAGTGATTACAATACAAAAATTCCAGCTAAAGATTTGATTTATAGGAATTTTCCAAGGAATATAATTATTAGGAATAGTGTATACGGGGTTCATTCATATTTATTAAGAGTAGTGTATACGGTGTGTTAATTTTTATACTTAAGCGAATATTTTGTGATTAAAGCATAATACAAATTTGCTGATCTGTTACTGCAAAGAAATTGCATCATTTATTATTTAAAGGACTATAGACGCAGACACGAAAACAAAACAAATCATCTTATAAAAAAAAAACATCTTGGTCACAAAACAGTCGCAGATGTGATGCAGACCAGTGTTGTTTGTTGATGCCAATAGCAAACCGTAGATGGCGCAATCGGCAAAAGCAGCTCTTCGCTTTTGGCGCCCTAAACAAAATTTATGTGCAAGTAGTCGGCAAAATCGTTGCGGATCGTTTTGAAATTATGAAAAAGCTATAATAATAAAATAATTCAATTGTAACAATAATGTGTTTTAAAACATGTCTATGCTAAATCGTCAGCACTAAGCTCAGCGTATTAAATATGGATTAACCCAAACACTCCGTCTTTACTTGGGTTTTGGCCTCCATTCCTTCATCCAACATTTCAATTGCAGTGAATGTGCACTTTTAAAAATTTGTTGATAGTAAACAAAATGCAGCTGAATATCGATAATTATTTCAATAAATTGCACATTTTGCACTAGGGACACACTGTTCCTTTTGTGACAAAAGTCTGTCTTTTTGCTAGGGGGCTTTTTTCTTGTCTACGTCTAGCCCTTAAAGAAAAAAAACTCTACAGGGTGCTTCATCTTTTATGGCGGTATGTAAACGATGAATAAGTTTCACATTTACTAACCGATTGATTGCATCAGATATATTTTGAAAACGTCAATTTAGTACAATTTTTGCCATTGATCGCTTTACACCGAAACAACGCGCTGAAATAATGACGCTTTACATCGAAAACAGTCGTTCCATTGTGTTAACTCAACGTGCATATCGGAAAAAATATATCGGCAAAAAGGCACCAACTGGCAATACTATTCGTCGCTTCGTGACGAATTTTTTTGAGCACGGGACAGCAGGAGATCGTCAACATGCCGGTGATCAAAGACCAAGACGTTCCAATGAACTGGTTCAAACATTGAGAGAGAGTTTTGCTCAGGACCCAACAGTGTCGTATCGTCGCTGCGCTTAGCATTTTCGCGTCAGCAGAACCTTTATGTGGCGCATTTTAAAAAATGATTTGAGTTTATTTCCGTATAAAATGCAATTAACACAAAGAATATTGCCGACAGACTGTCCACGTCGCTTGAAATATGGTCAAACAATCGCTCCAATGGTTGACACTGAGCTTAATTTTTGGCAGAAAATTTTAATGACTGACGAGGCCAATTTCAACCTCTCTGGCGGCGTTAATAGCAAAACTGCCGCATTTGAGGAACGGAGATTTCAATGAGATACATGAAACGCCATTGTATGACCGGAAAATAACTGTTTGGGCCGGGATTTGTGCAAAAACCATCATTGGGCCATATTTTTTAAAGATAACGAAACTGTCGATGGAAATCGATATCGGTGGATGTTGGCTCATTATGTCTGCCCGAAAATGCGTGAGAAAGGTCTAGATAGTTACTGGTTTCAACAAGACGGTGCACCATGCCACACTGCAAACCCAACAATTACATTTCTGCAACGAAAATTCCCGGGACGTCTGGTGTCAAAAAAAGGCGACATTGAGTGGCCACCAAGATCATCTGATTTAAACCCCCAGGACCTCTTTTTGTGGGGTTATCTGAAAAGCAAAGTTTACGCCAACCGGCCTCAAACTATTGACGTATTTTGTTGAAGCACACATTTTCGTCGACGCAACTCCTTGAAGGATAAATATAAATCATGGTTATATGACCTTCAAAAGATGCCACAATTTCATATTTTTCCTTATGGGATCCTTTATACTGAACCTTCAAAGACATTTTAGGCATCGATGGAAAGGTGTTGAAGTGTGCTTCACAAAAATACGTCTATCATTGTAATACACCCCATGGTTCAAAAGATATTTGAATTCAATTTTTATTTTCAATTTATATAATAAAAATTGCAGAATAACTCTTATTCACAATTTATAAAATAAAAATTGGTCAATAATTTTTATTTTACATTTTTATTATAAAAATTGAAAAATAAGAGATCTTGGAATTTTTAAATAAAAACTTATATTTAATTATTATTTCATAATTTTTATTTTTTAAGTCAAAAAATAAGAGTTAAGCTGGATTTTTTTGATAAAAGACTTCATCCAAATACTTTTTTTCCCTTTGATTTTTTTTAACCACATAACTCTTATTTGCGATCCCTGAAAAAAATTGTAAGGCACCAAACCGAATAAAAATGCATCACTTATAGAAATCGTTTGTTTTTTCTCAAAGTTATTCAATGTTTACATAACGCCATAAAAGACGGAGCACCCTGTACATATTTTCAGTGGTTTTGTATCTCAAATGACACTAAATAATATCCAAAAATAAAACATTACTATTAATATGTTGGTAGGTACACACTGGCAGACGTAATTGCAGGCTGTTAAAATGTCGTTAAAGCTTACGTTTATCGTACGGACGATCTCTCTTTTTCGAGATCTCTCTCTCTCTGTCTCCGGTTCAAATAGATAAAAACAAGCCAGAGCTGCATTTACAAATTGGCGCGTGCATAAATAACAACAAACACTACAAGATCGGAAAATGTAGTTGCTTTGTTTTTGGAATAACAAGTTGTTTTGATCGTTGGACTTAAACCGCGTAAACAACAACCGACCGCAAATTACATATATTTACATAAGTACATATATATTGCATACATATATATATATATTACATACATACATACATATATGTTTGTGCTTTTCATGGCTATTGTACTTGAATTGCATTTCTTCTACCACGAAGGCTTTTCGTGTTTAACGATTTCATGCTTATTTAAAGCCTAAATCCAAATTAAACTTGATGACCAAAGTTACATCAATTATAGTTTAGTTTTAATTATGGCACTACGCAGTTGCCTTTAGCAACAACAACAAAAATAAAAAAAGAAACACCTGTCAGGATTTTTTTTACGACTGTTGTGGCAAAAGCTGTCCCACGTTGTTGGGCCTTAAAAATATTTTCCTTAGTAACTTATACCATGGTTTACCATTTATCGATTGACCTTCTTGCTGCATAAATTTAGCTCAAGTTGTTTGGTTTTCGTGAAAAACTGCTATTGACGTTTTTGGAGCAGGTTTTCTTCAAGTTGACCCGAAAGTAAGTACACACATGTGTACTTACGAGTACTTCTAGCATGCCACATGCGAAGTCGCTTTCCAAATATATTTGATACCTATAGTAAATGGGGGTAAACATAAATGTCCTATCTGTGTTACAAAAAGCTTATTAGGTTACGAGGGTTGTCTTTTATATAGAGGTTAGGCAATGGGCTATTTTTAGGGTTTCAGAAATATTCTTCATTAAAATCAATTTACCCCATTTTTTCCTTTTATGTTGACTTTGTAGGTCGCTGTCAAATTGCTGCAGTAAAAAAAAATTCCTTTGTTTTGGCTTGCCGAAAAATTGATTGATCCAATTCGTCTAGGTGTAGAAAAATTTCTCTATCTTAATTCCTATAGTTCCCTGTAGTATACATATAATGGCTCATTTGCACGTTGAAAATTCGGAAAATAAGGTCTGCATATCATTTAAACTAAATACGGACCACTTGTCAACAACTTCTTTTTTAATGATTTGGCTTCTATTTGGAACCGCTACAATAGATAGCAAAATTACGCATAGATCCAAAACACGAGCCCCTTAAATGCATGTTTAAAATGGGCAAACTTTATTTCTATGAGCCTCAAAATGCCTACTCGATTCAACAAATTACCGACAAATAACCAATTCTGAATTTTTATTTCTCGAATATTGCGTGAAATATCCGAGATTTGCCAACTGATGGATGTTTGGGGGGTGTCACACCCCCACCTCGCTACGCCCCTGCTAGTGGACCCGGCAGACGTCGTCTTGCCCAAACTTTTTGAATACTCTTAAAGTGTATAAACATCGTAAGATTCTCTAGTTAGCTTTTCTAGACAATCATAAGATTTTTGGATTAGTTGACTTTCATGACTTTCTAAAAAGCCGTATGGACGAACTTAAGTATTCTTAAGAGAGCTCGCATCTCTAATAAATTCATGCCCCACAGAAACTATATTTCAACCCCTTTGCGACAACGCTTCTGTTAGCACTTAATGTCCTATTGAACAATTTTCTACTTTGCTATAATCACGATATTCACAAAAATGCGTATATCTAACGAACCAATCCACACAATCACATCGCAATAGGCTTAAAACCTCCGTATTGACAACTTCTAACACACGCAAAAATCATATTTGAAATTCTTAAACGCGTTCATGAGAACACCCGTAACACGTAAAACATTAACATTAGTTAATCTGAGAATGTACACAATGCCACGAACCAATTCACACAAACACATCGCAATAGGACACAAAGTTTCATGAGAATCGGTCCAGACGTTTCGGAGGAGTAGGGGCAGTAACATTGTGACACGGGAATTTTATATATAAGATTAATTTGTGCACAACCTCGGTCTTATATTATGAAAACACATCACTACGCCTTATATCGTACGTTCGTCGATGTCCTCTTATCACTAAGATAAATAACGTCCAGACTTCTAAATAGTATTTCTCGCATAAATTTATATTAAATCTTAAAATTTCATAAATGAAAAATTTAATGTTGCCTCACTAGAATTGTCTTTTTACGAATTCTAAAAGCTAAATCTTTTCTAAAAACAATTCTAATTGTTTTTTTATTGGTGACTAGCTTAGGGGCTCGGCTTACATCATCTCGAACGTGGGCTTGTTTTTTTAGACTTTGGTGTAGTTGTTATGACTGCTGATCGATCAGGTGTTTTGACTAGCCTCTATTTGTGGAAAATTCACGGGGTTTGATGCCATCTCCAGTAATCAATTTATTAAATTTCATCATTAACACAAGTTTTGTTTGTAAATTTATTAATTAGATTTGAATTGCATGTTGTCGGCGTTTTGTTTCCAAGTGCAGTTCTGGTTTTTTTTTTTTCAACTGATTAACTGTTCAAGTGGAGAGTGCACAAATACACACAAATCCTGTTGTTGACCAGCTGCACGCGATGCTAATTTCTTTGATAACTCTCTCACGCTCACACATACACCCAAATGTATGTATGTATATGCATGTATAGTATATATGCACGTGCACACAAACAACTCAGTGGGGCTCACTTGACATATTTACAAACTGCACAAAAAAAAAAGGGGAGCAACAAGAGTAATCAAAACTGTAGTACACAACAACAACAACCTTTACATTTTGCGGTGCGTCATCTTCATTTTGTTGTTGCTATAGCTGCTTGCTGTTTTTATACCCTGCAACTTCAAAAGGTAAGAGGTACAACAAGACAGTGCAAAAAGTGGGTGTGCTGCATCTGGAAAGCAACGAGTAAGTCGAGAAGACCAAAGCAGTCGATTTAGCCATGCTCTACCGTATGTTGGAAAAATTGCAAGGAATAATATTGACATGAGCACCTTAAGATCTGGGTTTAACTCTTTGCTATTTGCAAATTTCTCAGTTTTAGACGATCGATCTTATATCTTAAAGATCTCTCTTTTTTATGTCGTTTTATAAAAACTTAGAGAGCTATAGCCAAAAAGTAAGATCTCAAATTAGAATTTGACTATGTAAGTACTTAAAGATTACACATTAAAAAATATTAAACAAAAAAAACCAATGTGAGTTGGAACACACGGGAGATGTGTAAACCTTGAAGAATTTTGTAAGTTGCAAGTATTTTTTTGTCAATTTAAAGTATCTAAACTTTCAGTATTGGGTCAATAAAGCTCGCTGCTTAATTACATATTTAGAATTTCTGCTCCAACACACTCATACCTCACACCGATACGATCTTACTCTGTTTAACACCTGTATTGTGAAACGAGATTTTTACCCCCTATCCTAAAGATATTTACACATCAAAAAACTACTCTACTTAAAAAAATTGTGATGTACAAACTATAGGGTGCTCACTAGCAGTGCCGCAAACAAGAGCCGATAATGTATATACTCGTATATTCCATAGAAATTTGTTTATCAAGATCCTTCATTAGATACCCACCCAATTCATCATAAAAAAAAACTTTTTAATACGTGCAAAGGCGCCGTACTTAATTTAACATGACGTCACATAGTCTATAACTAGCGGTTGATTACGAGCTTCCATATCTCATTTGTTAAATTATGATAAGCAGTTTGGAAATTATGAGAAAACCGATGAAACATGAATACGTTGTCGCATAAGTTTTGTAAATATGGCAAACTTGTCAACACCTTTTGTTTAGAAGCTTCCCCAAAAACAAGTTAAACAACAATTATCACTATCTTATCTAAGCTGTTGTTTTTAACTATAATTATCATTGTAAATAAAATAATTGTTACAGTTCTTTTTTTTTTACTTTTTGTGGAAACCACACCAAAACAATATATTTTCACTATTTATTCGCAGATCTTTGCACGTGCGTAGTTAACTTTTATTAGAAACCATCTTTATTAAAACTACTTTTACAAAAAAGCTACAGTTACGAAAAGTGGTACAAATACTAGTGTTTATACCCTGTACCGTATGGTACCAAGGGTATATTAAGTTTGTGCAAGCCGAAAATGTATGTAACATATAGAAGGAGACGTCGGAGACACCCCAAAGTTACCTAAAATATGATCAGGGTGAATAGAGAAGTCGATATACCCATGTCCGTCTGTCCGTCCGTCCGTCTGTCCGTCCGTGTGAACGCCTAGATCTCAGAGATGGTAAGAGCTAGAGTAACCAAACTTTCACATTAGATCCCATATTATTCCATAGGAGGCAAGTTTATTTTATTTTTTTGATATCGGGGATAAATTATATAGCTCCCATGGGGGTGTTTGAGATGACCTCGACAAAAAAAAACGTTTTAGATGAATAATTCGTTTGTTTATGAAGATATCGTAACGAAATTTGGTATTCGAAAGTTTTTTATAGTTCCCAATCACTGTACCAAATTTGATCGAAATCGGTTGACTATATCATATAGCTCACATAGGAATGATCGGTCAAAAAAAAATTGTTGCTTAAAAATTCTTCTGTTTTTAGTTTTTTGTGAAGAAATCGGACTTTATTACAAGCTAGTGGTACAGGGTATCCTAAAGTCGTCCGCGCCCGACTTTACGTCCACCAGTTTTTTTAAATATGTAGTTGTTTCACTTTTTAGTGTAGAGCGTTCACTATTTATGCATATTTTGCAAAAGGTTGTTATTTTTGAGCTTATTTGAATTTGAGTGGTTTAAAAATGCTGTCTGCCAAAAAATATAGTTGAACCGTGAACATTCTCATGCCTTGATTTAGTGATTTAGCTTAACATTACGCCACTGTAAAACGCCGACGAATTTCGCGAAGGTCATCCAAAATCGACCGTAAGCGAAGAAAACATCGAGGACATGGAAGAAATGTTAAAGTCGTCATGTGACAGATTGTAAGACTGATACCTCTCTGGGCACTAGTTCCACCAGAGTACGTTAAGTTTTGCCTGAACAACATAGGTCGGTCAACTTAGAATCGTATAAATGCATTTGTCTGCCAAAAAAGTTCATTAAATTTTTTTTTTTCAAATATTTATTATTGGCAATCAACCCATGATTCTATGGGTTATTGTCCAACATTTATAAAAACAAGTAAGTCACTATACCCTCAATATAACTTTATGTGTGGTATAGTTTAGATTACTCTATGCAATATTTTCAAAAATCAAGTACACGTTATGACACGCCTTCTGAGGTCATTTGGGTGAAGTCTTTTTAGGCGTCTTCTTGGTCTATGACCGGCCAGGGCACATGCCAGCGAATTTGGATGGTTCCTTAAGCGATCAGCGTAAGGGTCGCTAAGTTTATTCAACACATCACCCACATAGGGAATGTGAATGTACCACGGGCATCGTCAATTTTGCGCAAAGTTTTGTTTTGTAAAATTCGATTTTTTTTAATATTTGACTTGGCAGCTGTTCCCCAGATTTGAATGCCATAATACCAAGCTGGCATTATTAAACTCTTATATAGAAAACTTTTATTTTCCAAAGATAGCTTGCTATTTCTACCAAGTAGCCACTTCATTATGCCAAGTTTGGTTCTACACCTTGCTGTTATTATTTTAATGTGTTCTCTCCAACACAATTTTTTGTCGAGGCGAATTCCGAGATGCTATGTTTTAATTGGAATTAACTCTCCATTTAAAGTAAATTAAAATTAATGACAACGAATCATTCTTTATCACGAAAACACGAGCTCTCACATATAAAGCCGAACAAGAAGGTTCTTGAGTGATGAAAACATTGAATGAATGGACAGCTCTGGCGCCCTTAATGATTTATTTGTGTTTCTGCACAACTATTAGAATCAATTATAAAGTTTATCGATAATTGATCGTAATCAAGAATATTAAAAAAAGCCGATGCCCAAACGTAGTCGCGCCCAATAGCATTTTCTCACCAAAATATTGGCTTGAAAAAGTTGCTGTATCAGCACTGTGAAATCTGTGAAAATTATGAAGAAAGAAAATCAGAGTATACAATAGTCGGGGTGCGCTGCTTGTCAACGGGCTACTTGTTTTTATTATTTGGCTTGTATTATAATACTTATACTTATATCAAGAGTATGTGTGTGTGAGCTTGTAAACAGTTTTATAAAGAGAGTTCAAAACATCAGCGTACTGTAAATATGAATGTGTGTGTGTGTGTATGCGCATATTTATAGCAACGTCAACAGTTTTGCAACTCAACAACAGCCCAAAAGAAAAACAACAGCAAAGCAGAGAAGAAGCAGTGCAAGGCAACCCCCTTTGCTGGGGGCATGTGGAGCACGTCATTGGAGCGCCGTCCGTCGTGCTGTTGCTATCACAGTTTAGCATTTGTGCGACGACGTTGACGTCGACTGCAACTGCGACTGCGACAATAACAAAGCGAGTGGCGTACAATTGTTCTTTCGCTGGCAACGGAAAAGCTATATTTTCCACCTGCTCATCTGTTACGCCCACAAAAGAAAAAAACTCTAAAGTAATTATCAACTTCGTTATGACATTTGGAACCGACGTCTGGCTGCATTGGCAGTTCATTGAACTCGCAAATTAACAATAAAATCATGCAAACGTTGCATGATAAAAAATATATAAAAATAATCCCCAACCAACGCCCTTAGAAAAAGGATAATGACTTTAAAAAGCTTGCCGCTTTACTAGGACGCCCATTAGATACGCCCATTAGATACAAATACTATAACACACATGTGCATGTGTGCGTTGCGTTTTCGTTTAGTTGAACAGGTCATTGAATTGAACTAGTGAACTAATTCGTAACTTTTGTTTACCTTTTCATATTCTCTTTTCATTCCGTGATTCATTGGTCAACTTTTGTCTTTGTTTTGAGGTCAGTAACCGCCTTTCTCTCAGATTTTAATTTGATTTTAGTGCTGCTATTATTGAAACTTTAAGAAGTTACAAAGCAGGTTAAAACACGCAGGCAATTATAAGACTATTTTGGAAATAGCATTCGAACTTCCCTAAGGATATCGCAAGGGAAATACAATTTGGTTCGACATTTAGTAATTTGAATTGTAGATTTTTAAGGTTTTTTTTTAGATTAATGGCCCAGTTATGAGTACATATTTGTTAATAGTGATTCATTCTCGAAAGTTTTTTATATTCACTGCTTAATTTCACGCTATGCGCCTTTATGTACTAAAAGTAAAATCAGAGCAGACATCGGAGACTCCATCAAGCAATCAAAATCACGGGAATAAAGTTTATTTTATTTTTTCGATATCGTTGTTACATTGTATTGTTTGTTTTATTTATTTGTTAATGCATATATCGTAACCTTTGATGTCTAGCTAAATATTATTCAAATCGGTTGACTATTACCAAAGAATATATTGGGTCGCTCCCCAAGTAATTTCGTTTTTTTTGTGCAATTAAAACACGATTTTTTTTTTATATCTATAAATCATTTTATGAAATTATATATTCTCCATTTTGATCCAATACCTTGTGCGATCTTTCGGTCAAGAGATTGATTCCACGGTCATAAGATTTGTTATCCTTGACAGGCAAAGACTGGTCCGAGTGGTTTTTCACGCCTAATTTGAGGTAAATGTTCTCCCAGCCAACAATTTTGCAGAGACCGGAACAAGTTATGGAGAATATGGTGGGTGTGGTAGCACATCCCATTCAAGCTGCAAAAGCTTTTGGCGACTCATCAAAATTGATCGAGGTCTCACAATATCCTGGTGGAACACCTTGATTTGACATTGACCAATTCTGGCCTCTTCTGTTTGAGTGCATCACTCAATTTGTCCAGCTGACAAATACATACAATACAATTCAGAATTAATCGTGGTATTGTCTGGCAAAATCTCAAAATAAACGATCCCTTTGAAATCCCACCAAACAGACAACATAACCTTTTTTTGGGGACTATCGGCCTTCGAGTGGTTTGAGCTGCGTTCATCCTTTTTAGACTACGATCTCTTGCGCTTGACATTCTCGTAAACAACCCAATTCACGCGCTTCAAAAATGGATGACTTCTTTGACGTTTGATAGGCAAATCACAGTCGTTAATGCGACGAAGCAAATTTCGTTCTGTAAGAATATGTCAATCCATATGTCAAGCTTCGAAATTAATCCTAGACGTTTCATGTGCTAATGAACGGTCGCGTTAGACAAATTTAATCTTTCAGCAATCGCTCGAGTTGTTATTCGATTATTTGCATGAACCAATGACTTTATTTTATCCACATCGGCTTCAAGAGACCTTCCAGGACGTGGTGCATCCTTAAGATCGAAATTGCCGGAACGAAATTTTGCAAATCAATTTTCGCATTGGCGTTTGGTCAACACATCTCCGTACACATCGCATAATTTTCGCCTTGCATGAGCTGCATTTTTTACCTTTTTGATAGTATAACAGTAAAATATGCTGAAAATGTTGTTTTCGATCTTCCATCTTCAATAGGGTACCAAACAAAAACTATTCCAAAAAATGTAACAAATTTTTTTACAAAAAAGCGTTACTATATCAAATGTTCAAATATATAAAGATAAAGCGTTTAAGCGTGAAGTTGGCTGCGAAAAAACTCAATAAAATCAGCTGTTGTCATCAAACGAAATTACTTAGTGAACGACCCAATAGAAATAGTAGTTCTATTTTCTTTGATATTACACATACCCTCCAACGTTCCATAAAAGGTTTTTCTGCGCATACTTTGTTATTTTTTTCATATTTTTATATTTATTAATTAATATTATTATTTAATTAAGCTCACTGACGAATTTGAGAAAAATCGGCTGATTTATTTGTTTTGCTAGTACTGGGTTTTTTCAAATCGACGTTTCTTTTAAATTACAGAAATTCTCTTTAGCAGATCAATTCTTGTACGAAAAATCAGTTTACTTGAAAACAAACCATAGGGAAAAGTTAGTTGGAGAGGTGTTCGTTATAGAGAAGTTTGACTGTAGTTCCTTGTTACTTTGTATTTTCTGTAACTTGTATATTTAACAGGGCGTTGTCATAGGAACAGACCTTAATTACATATGGTATTCGTAGTAGGTCAGAGTTTATCGCCAAAAATACTTCCAGAGTTTTCTTTTCTTTCAAATTATTTTAAAATACTTTTACCCCGCGAACATTTTTTGTAAACTGTCTAACGCGTTTTTCACTTGACAGAAAATTGGTAATTTTTTTCAACGATTAACATTCAACTGCTGTTACAGTTTCGCCGAATTATTGGAAAAGTTAAACACAAAAATGGTATTTTGGCTTCGCACTTAAAATGTTTTTACATGACGTGCCGAAAATTAGAGAGCTTGAGGATTAGAATTTTTTGGCGTAAAAGATAAAAAAGATTACAATTAAACGTGTCGTTCTCTCTTTATTTTCACGTTTTTGAGCAACTGCTGCAAAAAGACTTGATCTCCAAATCTTGAAAAGAGCAATCACCTTATAATTAATTATTATAAAAGCTAATCACATCGTTTTAAGCGATGGGCACGTGCCGTTTAAAGATTGAGTTTGACCTACTGCGCTTGGCAACGTCGAATGCAATTTTAAATACAAATCCCGACCAATGCTGAGTCATGCAACAACATCAACTACAACAACATCAACAACAACCTAAATAGCATTTTGCAATGATTCTCACAAAGTCGCACCCATAATGATGATGAACGCTTCTCAATCGACTTTAAATGGAAATTGCCAAACTGATTAAAAAATTGTTATTTGCGTTTGCAATGCTCTATTTAACACGTCTATAGAGGAGGGCGCGGTAATATGCAATCGGCCTTGGGAACTCACTGTCTCCACGTACGATAGTACGAATAATCTCTTGAATGGCTATTATCGCGATTTATTTTAGCAAGCTACATAGAATGGACAATAATAGCGATTGTAAGCAAAAAAAAAAACAACTTATATTTAGTAATCATTAAAAATTAGCTGAAACCACTTAAATGAATGAAAATGAAAGTGTGGAGCAATATAGAGCTTATGGGAGCTCTTTCTTTGGGCTGGGATGCTTTAAATCTATTGTGTCGAGTTTTTGCTTAACCCAGTCTAGCCTATGTTTGAGCGTTTACTTAAGTTTATCCAACAAACTGCACATCAATCAAATTTTACAAAAAAAAAAAAAAGAACCTGATCTAACATAAAATATGTCAGTCTGTCCGCTGAAACAAAAGGATCGCTGAGGTTATAAGAGCTAGAGTAATTTTTTTTTAGTAACAGATCCCTTTCACCCATATTACAGAATGCATATTAAAAGAATATTACACATTCCGCAACATTTTTTAAAATCGAACTAAACGTTAAAAGTTATATTTTCAAATATGTTTTTTGAACCCCCCTTTCAAACAAAAACTACATTAGATTCAGGGTATCACACTTCAGGAGTGATAGGCAGATAGCAATTTAAGAACCACTTTTTAAATTTTTTTTAAACCAAAATGTGTCTAAAACTTCTCGTGAGAAACTACGTTCATCAGACATGCCATGTTGACTTATGTAGGAATTGGTCTTCTTACTTTTTTTTTCTTTCTCTGTTCTGTAGACACAAAAATAAATTCTTATGTGCCTTGTGTGTGGGTTATAGTCAAAATTTTTTTGTTTTATAAATATACTAGGGGGCTTCGCCTTCTGCTCGCTTCGCTCATCAACACCCACCCCTCTATCGCCTCAAGTGGCTCAGAGCGGCCCACTTGAAATTAAATTCAGCTTCATTGAAAATAAATATTTTTTATTCTCTTTTATATATAATTTTTAGTGTTACATTGAAATAAATCTTCAATCCGCCTTTCTTCACAACAGGCTGTTGTCTAAAATCTCCACCCAACACAACGATCTTCCCAGCGAACGCCTCTTCGCTTGCGTATAAATCGTGGAACGTGCGGTCTATCATACTCAGTATGGCTTGAGTTATGATCGAAGACTCATCCCAAATAATCACGTCTAGGTTCTGTAGTTGTTGCTTCATTTTTCTACTCCAATTCAACGTTCCGTGTTTATTACCAATGTGTAATGGCAAAATGAAAGTCTTGTGAGCTGTTCGCCCGCATGTAAGAAGTATAGCAGCGGTCCCAGTCCAGGCAATATTTGCGATTTTTCTCTTCAAGGCTTTGCACATATGAACTAACGCTTTGTAGAAAAAAGTCTTACCGGTTCCGACAGGTCCATCAATAAAGAATAACTTCTGCGCGGATTTACCCAATATCGACCTTTCTATAACGTCGCGAGCGTGTTTCTGGTCTTCGTTCATTTACTCGGACATGATGGTAAAAAGGCATTTTTGTTCATCTATGGCAAGATCCTCCTCCACTACAGTATCTTGAATAATTTCATCTTCGTTCGTAACTTCTGGCAATCCAACTTGCGGCATGACTTCGTGCGTGCATCGGCAGCTCCATGATGTGCCGGGCACTCTCTATCGCGCTCACTGATCTTATATCCAAATGCTGTTGAATTTCGACCCGGGCTTCGTCCTTCGTTAGAGCTATTCGGGCTCGATCATGGCCGTTGTGAATATACTTGCACCTGCGTCCTCGTGGTTGTCTCTTCATCGGTACAAAGGGAAGGCCGGCTTTGTCATATCTGTAGTTTCTTTCGGAGGCTTCTTGGTGCAGGTCTTCTTCTCCGGATCCCAGCGGTCGGGCCGTGAGACATATGCTTTATGACTTCAGTCAAAACTTTTTTATATAAAAGAGAGATATGTAGGCTTTCTTCTTCTCGTTATTCCGACCTCCTGTATAAACACACTAGCGTCTGTAGCCACACATCATTTTGGAAAAATTTTGAACTGTAAACTACAAATTTCTGAATGTAAATTCTTTGTATATTCGACTTAAAAATATGTTGTTTTCCTTCGTAAATAAATCGACAGGAATGATAAAATTCTTTAATTATGCTTAACTCATCCGGGACTATTCTAATTGTCGAGCAATGCGCCAGCGTTGTGTATACGCAACATGATCACGATTCTACATTGATTTCATTATAATCAAATTTTTTCGCGAAAATGGGTTAAGCGACTTTTAACTTTTGCAGTTGCAATGGCATTATCAATATTGCATTCTAAATCCGATTAGCATTGTGAAAATTAGCGAATGTGCAGAGGATCATAGTAGGGAGGTCTCGAAATTTATTTAGATTTCCTCACAAAAGTTGACGTGCGAAGAACGCAAGTAGTGAACCCTCCTAGTTTATAGTTTGTTGCAATGTTCATGTGCCCTCTAAAATCACCTCTGTAGGATTAAAACATTGAAGTCGAGCAATTATCGTGTTCAGATCCGTCTATAGAAAAGTAGTGTCCTGTCCAGGTGGTGACTATTGACTTTTTTCCAACGAACTTAAATATTTAATCAAATGGAGACTGGGGGAATCCTTCCGCTGCCACCACTGCGGCAGGCCCTTTCGCGTAATACCATTTGTAGAGAGAAATATCGATTTAAGCTAATATGGAATATAAATACACTCGTGGAAAGTCTGTAAATAAATAATTGTGCAAGCTGTGTAGGTTTCGTCATTACAAAAATATATTGCATTGTATTGTAATTGGAGTACCTGGGTAGTAGAAGTAGAATGCTGAAAGCAGCACCATCTTCCGCCGAACATCTAGAACAAAAATAATTAAAGCTGGTGCCACAAATATGCCTAGATCGTCTGAACGCAATAATTCATTTCGGAATGATTGAGGCGTTGACTATCAAAGCTCTTAAATTGCAAGCCGAATCCTGCTTCGTTTACACAATAATATCACCATAATATTCGATTTGTTTATTTGCAGTTTTAATTGTTGACTGACACAATGGTGGATTTCCGTTTCGATATTAAACCGCTGTTTCCGCAGCAGATTATCAAAGTGACATCAAATCTCTTGCCGCACACGTTTCGCGGCGATCGGCGTCAATGTTTGTGAGTATTGAAATTGTACGCGGCGTAGCGGATGCTCAATTAAATTGGCAGCAACTAACCGTTACACTCTTTACATTTTCCACACTCACACCTGATGACCATGACGATGTCGTTGCGCAGAGATGCTACATCCAAGATGTCAGAGATAATTGATCGTTTGGGTCAGTTATCGGCAACCTCGCAGGGACTTAATAAGCCGGTGACTACTGCACAGCGTTTGCGCATGTCGGAGAATCAAACGATCTATTTGCTGGCAGAGCCCGATACGGGCAAGAAGTAAGTAGCCGAGTTACTATGGTGTATACAAACCAGTGTTTCCTGTTGATACAAGAAAACTAAATTTAATCACATATTATGCAATATTTAATAACAAATTGTTGCTTACAGCGGCGTGGTCACGGGTCTTTTAAAGGTCGGTACCAAAGACCTCTATCTATTCGATGAGGGCGGTGCGACACGCAAAGTAGAGCAGGCTCCTTGCATTTTGGACTTTTATGTACATGAAACTCGTCAGCGCGCCGGTTTGGGTAAACGTCTATTTGAAACCATGCTGTCCGAGGAACATTGGGCGCCTGTAAAATGCTCAATTGACCGACCATCCGAAAAGCTGCTTGCATTTATGAGCAAACATTACGGTCTGGTGCGCTCCATACCACAGGCTAATAATTTTGTGCTCTACGAGGGCTTCTTCGGCGATAATGGTAAAACCGGTGTTGCCTCCAATGGCAGGTCACCGAATCATGCCAACGGCGGACTACACATTACAAACAGGTTAGTCCTTCAGGCCACAGGTGTGGCACTGCGGTAATTAGAGAGTGTGCGCATAAGCTGCAGGAAACATTTCACTTGGCTTAGTTGGCCATTTCTTTGCCGCATTTGCATAGCGTGTGCCCCCAAGAGCTAACACGCAACAAGAACGCCTTCAAACTCCTTTTAAATAAGTTGTTTGCTTGTGGGTGTGCGCGTGGCGATAATATTAATGACCTGTTTCAGTGTTGCGGAAATGCAACTATCGATAACAAAAACAAACTGATATTACGTTAAAAGCAACGCCGTGTTCATTGAGTGTGTATAGTCAAAGGTGTTTGTTTTTGTGCGTTTAAAAGATAAGCATTACCAGAGCAACAGATTGGTTTTGTAATGCTAAAGGATTGCTTTTCCGTCCGTCGGTTTTTTTATAGTGGCATTGACAGTAGCTATTGTGGTAGGTGGAAAACTTATGGGAAATAAATAAAATCAAACTATAGACTGCTTTACGGTTACAGTGGAGCTACTGCATTACTTTATGGATCCCTGGCACTAGGATGTCAAAATAAATTTTAGGGAAATGAATCTAATGGCATAGACCATAGACTTGACGTAGCCGCACAGGATACAGTCTAACGGCGTCAAATCGTACGACCGAGGCGGCCATGTGACATTCGCTGTGTGGCGCCGTCCTGTTGGAACCACATATTGTCCAAGTCCATATCATCCAATTCGGGCCAAAAATTGAGCGGTTGTGATTCCCATTCACAGTAACGTGCCGGTCTTGATCATCACGGAAGAAGTACGTGATGATCAAACCGCACCAAACCGAAATTTTTTCAGGATGCAATGGTTACTCATGGAGTACGTGTGGATTGCTGCCTGACCAATAACGCATATTTTGCTTATTTACGAAGCCATTTAGCCAGAAATGAGCCTCATCGCTGAAGATGATTTTTCGATGAAAAAAAAAAAGATCATTTTCAAGTTGTTGCTCAGCCGCAATTCACGTACATACGGCGCTTCTGGTGGTCAAGCGGCTTCAGTTCTTGCGTCAATTTGATCTTCTAAGAATGTAGGCTAAGATCTTTTCGTAAGATTCGCCACAAACGACGTCACAAAGATGCCCAACGCTTTAGAACGACGTGTGAGAGACTGATTTGGGTCTTCCTCAACTGAGGCGCTAGCGGCAGCAATATTCTCGACACTACTGGCACTTTTTATCTCTTACTGGCACGGGAACATTTTGTACTGTGCCTATGGATTGAAATTTTTCCACTAGACGCTCAATTGTTGATCTGGCAGGACAATTATGACGACCATAGCGCTCTAGTTGAGGCCACTGACTCCGAATTTCGGTAGTAAATTTTAATAGTTTCGAAATGTTGCTGGATCGTATATCTTTTTATGATGAAATGGCACACCTTACTGAAGAGAAATGTCAAGAGGGCGGGAAAAATATGGTCCCTATAGCGTTTATATAGTAAATGCTCTGAAGTTTTATTCTCCTTGCTGCAGAAGCGACATATCCCACTATCTGTCTACTTTTGTAGCGTCCCCTTTGAAAAGCCCGATACTTGAAAGATTTAAAAAAATGCAGTAATGGCACTAAAAAGTTTTTTTAATCACAAGTCATACGGCAAGTTCATTCGTTTTTTAAAAACATAAAGGAACGCTTTTCTTTTGGATTTATGACGGGTTAGTCCAATTTTTTTTTCGAGGCTGGGAGTTAAAGGAAAGGAAATAATCTATGGAAACTTTAAAAAAAATACCTTAAATGAAATCATATCTATCGCAAATTAATAGAGCTTAATGGGCAACATATCATAAAATGTTCTTTGTAGATACACTAAGACTGTAGATCTAGAGTCTAGATCCTGATCCTATGCCCTGGCATAGGGTCGTAACGACCATTAATCTAGATTAAGAGAGAGAGAGTCTTCTTCCATGTCATGCCTATGTTAGCCTTTTGGTACGCTTTGCTTTGTTCTGCTTTGCTATTAACTTTTATTTAACCAATTTAAATGTGGCTTTTATTGTATTATATTAACTAAAATTTCTCTCAATCCACATGTTGCGCTACTAACAACTATCAATCAATCAATCAACAACAACATCATCATCAAAACAACCAAACCAAATCAAATCAAAACCCAAACAGTCCTAACACACAACTCTTTGGTGCTACTTATCTGGGCGATGAGGCTAACAAACGCGCCGGTCGACGCAGCAGCGGCTCTCAGCAGCAAGGACTGCTACAGCAAATAACACAGATCTCACCATCCGGACGTTATGGGGCACCACGTCCAACCTGCACTATGGCTGAGGTACTTAAACATAACAATCATTACAGTCCTCCCAATAGCAATAAACCAATTTTGAAGCCATAGCGGCAACAAGCTTCAAACTGTACAGTTTTGGGGTGACTGTGGTGAATGATATTTTTTCGTGAATGCTAAACTGTTTTTGTATTTTTTTTTTAAACCAAGTACACTTTGTGTATCAAAATTAAATTTGTGAAGCTTAGTGTGCTACTTTTTTAATTTCAAACAGTTTTGATTAGTGTAACCATTCCAGTGGTATATTTATTTTAGTATAAGTTTGTACACAGTTCCGTACGGATCGTTTTTTCTACAATAATAAAAATATTTTTACTAGTGCTATTTTCAAACACTTCGAAAAAAATAAAAATTTTGTGCCATAACGCGTTGTGCCATATATATTTATTTATCGTGTTCTAAAGTCCTTAAGTTTTAGTTTTAATTTATGGATTCAAAACGCGCTGCTAATGCGGGAGCTGCACGCCAAGGCGCTGTGCACGGCTCGAAAACAAGCGTGGCCGTAAGTTGTTAAAAAGTGAAATGTTTGTAATAATATATAAAGTGCATACAACATACAATGTGGTTTATAGTCACGTCATCATGGTGCAGCCACTGGACAAGCCGCTGCGAGCAACATGGCACGCAAATTTGGCAGCTCGGTTAGTCTGACGCCCAGTCAGGCCAAGCGCGAGGCCGAAAACGTATGTATAATAATATTGCATTTTAAACGAAATAATAATGAAATAAATTCAATGTCATTTTTTGACAGCCTTTAAAGAGCCCACTGGATGCTTTAAGCCGTAACAACAATCGTCAAGCAACCATACAAAAACGTTCGGGCTTGCAAGATGTGGATGACGCTTATATAACTAACAATGCTTTTGCGCGTCCTTCACGTTTGCGTCACTCGGGCTTGGAGGCTGCCATGGCTCAAGCTAATCCAGCTGGTGCACAAGCTCAAGTACCAGTAGTCTCGGCCATGTCGCCAATACGTGTACCAGCTGTTGCGGATCCATCGCAAATGGTTTACCAACAGCAGCAGCAACAACAGCCGCAGCAAACAGCTCCAATGAGCCAAATGGCCGGCATAATGTCGCAGCAGCCACCAGCCACGCCGCAGGCGTCGCAAATAGTTGTCACGCAGCAGCAAATGCCACCGCCGCAACAAACCCAGCTACCGCCTCAACAACAACAACAGCAACTGCCTCCAATGGAAGGTATGCCTGCCCAGCAACAATTGCAGCAAAATTATCAGCAAGCGGCTGCAGGAGCTTATCATCGTCAGGATCTTAATGCGCGCTCCAATGCAGGCTATGACGCGCAGCAGCAAGCGCAAGCTCAGCAGCAAGTCCAAGCTCAGCAGCAAGCACAACAAGCTCAGGCGCAAGTCCAGGCACAAGCGCAGGCTCAGCAGCAGCAGCAGCAGCAAGCTCAGGCGCAAGTCCAGGCACAAGCGCAGTCTCAGCAGCAGCAAATGGCGCCGCCGCAGACGCAACAACAACAAATGGGTTATGTAATTAATGATTTTGCTTCAACCTAATGTATATAAATATATTTAATGCTGATTCTTTATAGTCACAGCAAAATGGCGGAGGAGCAGCGACTGCCCAGGAACCGGACATGTGCACTACTTGCCCTAATTGCCAAACAACCATATATTTGCTGCGTTCTGCAGATATGGGACATGGTGATGCCGGCGCTTCGGTGCAGTAATTCATATTGGAATTGCTCATAAAAAAAAAACAAAAAAGGGTGGACCAAAAAAAATAAAAAACAAAAAGGTGGACCAAAAAAAAACGACCAAGAAACGCCACAAATCTCGAAGTTGCCTCGTCGCCTATCTGTCAACTTGGAGGGAAAACCCGCTGCTGCTCCAATTTTAGTAATCTATGTTGTGTATATTCGGTTGTGCTTGTTTAATCCAAATTGAAAGTTTGAAAATTAAAAAATCCAAATTTGTAGTGTGGATATGAAGTTGGTTGTCAATTGTGCGGCTATCCACTAGTAGGACTAGTCCTCCCCGCCAAGCCAACTTCAATACTAATAAAATATGGCATATGCTGTAGTATGTAAAGGGTTTTCCCTTCTATTATTTTGAATCACCCGGAATTTCGGTAGCTGTCACTTTTGAAGCTTTTATTCTTTGACATTTCTCTTCAAGTCCTTCAACCCCGGGTGGGGCATATGGCGGCGACAAACTTCCTCCATCCTTCACCATCTGCGGCCAGATACTTCAGCTGTGGACCCGTTTTACGCTTTAGTTCTTGGTCTACCAGCTCGCCGTGTACCTTGAGGATTCCATTCGAAGGACTGCTTCGCGATGCTGTAGTTTGGTCTCCTCAACGTGTGGCCATTTCCGCTGTCTTATTTTGACATTCAAAAGCTTTTGACTGTTGATGCGCTACAATTCTTGATTTGATATAATTTGCGGCCATCGATTCTTAAGAATGTATCGAAGGCAGCGGTTTAAAAATGCCTGTATACTTCTTGTAATGGAGGAAGAGACTTTCCAGGTTTCACATTTGACAAGTAGCAACTACGCCATTACTAAAAATTCACTACAACGAAATGGTGAAAATCTTGGGCCGTCGTGAAGCACCTTGTCGGACCGCAATACAGAAATTGATTGGTGAACAAATTCGAGCTGTTGGGACAAGTTAGTGATGTGAAGAATAAAACCCGTGCACGTCGCTCAAGAACAACTGAGAATATTGCTGCTGTAGCCCAAAGTGTTGAAGGAAACCCAGGTTTGTCCATTCCCCGTCGTTCCTTGGAATTGGGCATTCCACAAACGTCATTACAACGTATTTTACATAAAGACTTGGGTCTTAAGGCTTATAAAGTTCAGTTAACACAAGAACTCATAGCCGGCCGATCATCAACAACGTCGTGTCTTTGGCTGATTGGGGCCTTGAAATGCATGAAAATGATCCGAAATTTCATCGAAATAATCATCTGGACTGATAAGGCCCATTTCGACCTCGGTGGCTATGTCAACAAGCAAAATTGTCGCATTTGGCGTTCGGAAAACTCAAGAGTTATGGTTGTGAAGCCTCTCCATCCTCAACGTGTGACTGTTTGGTGCGGTTTATGGTCCGGTGAGGTCATTGGACCTTACTTTTTCGAAAATGAGGTTGGATCAACAGTTAATTAATTAATGATTTTTTAAGCTCTGAGTTGAATGGTATTGATCTGGACAACGATTACTTTCAAGAAGAAAGTGCCACACAAGCAATTGCTATTTTACGGGAAAAATTCGAGATGTTGGAAACTGAGAATATTCCTGCTGTAGCCCAAAGTCTTTAAGAAAACCCAGGTTTGTTCATTCCTGGTCGTTCTTTGGAATTGGGCATTCCACAAACGTCATTACATCGCATTTTGCATAAAGTCTTGGGTCTTAAGGCTTATAAAGTTCAGGTAACACAAGAACTCAAGCCTGCCGATCATCAACAATGTCGTGCCTTTGCTGATTGGGTCCTTCAAATGACTGATGAGGACCATTTCCACCTCGGTGCTTAAGTCAACAAGCAAAATTGAAGGTGAATGGATTGCGCTATCGAGAGATGATTAATGATTTTTAATGGTCGGAGTTGGATGGTATTGATCTGGATAACGTTTACTTTCAACAAGACGGCGCTACGTGCCACACAAGCAACGAAACCTATTAGCTCTTTTACGGGAAAAGTTTCCGGACCGTGTTATCTCTCGAAGAGGTGATCACAATTGGATTGGCCACCGAGATCTTGTGATTTAACACCTTGCGACTTCCTCCCTTGGGGTCACGTGAAAGATAAGGTCTACGCAAACAGCCCAGCGTCGATTCAAGACCTCAAAGATAGTTATTCGTGAGGCTGTCGAGGACATAGGGCAGCCACTTTGCGATTTGGTTATGAAAAACTTCATGAAAAGGATATGGTATTGTAAGCGTGGTTGTGGTGGCCATTTGGCTGATGTTGTTTTACATTATTAACGGCATACCTTCCTCTTTATTATGAAATAAACATCCGATCATTTATCTTAAAAAAAAGGTAGTTTTCTTTGAATACCAAAATAACACATTTTATTGGAAAACCCTTAAGTATTTGTAGTATCTAATGCATTTAGATAGTGGGCGTACTAGAAATCTATTTCTACTTTTGTTTGGGATTTGAGATTCTTTGTCGACAACTTTAATCTAAGAAATTAAAAATGTTTACCAACAAGTTAGCTAAGTGCCTTTTTTGTCTCAATTTTACAGATAATTCACGCTGGAAATCCCAAGTCGGGTAAAGGCAACGGCAGTGCAGAGTCAAGCAGGTACATGATCTCCCATAGATAATCACTATAAGCTGTTGAGTCAAAATATCTTATCATTTGTACGTTATCACTTTCATTTCAATATTCATTTCTTTATTTTTTTTTGTCTTTCAGAATCAAATAGAAAGAAAGCAACATAAACACCACAAACACGGCCTCATTTTTATGTTCCACAAAACAAAATATAAAAAAAAGAACATTGTACAAAGAGTCTCCTTATAGTTAGCTAATTATGATTTCTCATTAACTTATTGTAGTTAATAATACAAGTTTATATGCTTTACATAGTATACATATATATACTTAGGTATATGTAAATTTATAGTAAATAGCAAAAGACGCTGCACTTGCCGCACACACTCGCACTCACACGCAATCCATTTAAAACGTTGCAAAGACAAATACCTGATAATTGTGATTACTTCATTTTATATTAATGTCTTGTGTTTATATTATTTAATTTTTTTTTAACATTGCTATTTGTGCTTAATTTGTTTTCATTTTTCGTGCAATAAATTCAAGAAAAACCATAAACCCAACCTGAAGCTTGTCTTAGCCAAGTTGTATTTTTATTTTTTATTAAAAAACTTTGTTATACATTTTATTAACAGCGGCAACTACGAGCTTGATGAAATTGCCGCTCAACTGCAGCAGCTGCAGACAGCCAGTGAACACGATGTTCTAAGTGAGCCAGAAGTTGAGCCGGAACCGGAGCTAGAAGCCGATATAGGTGTTGTAACACCGCCACCAACACCCAAGGCACATACACCCACACCACCGGAGGTGCGTTCATCTGATAGCATCATAGGCATGAATCGTAAGCCGCCCACTTTCCATTTGAGCAAACAGCATACCGGCATGAAAAATCGTTCATTTGGTGTGGGCATGGCCGTTATGCCTAGCAGTAAGATGGAGTTTAACCAGGTGGAGCGCGAGGATTTCGGCGTAGTTAAAATAAATCGACCCTTGGGTGTAACCTCACCGGGGCAGGACAATACGGATGCTATGTCTGTAGTATCATCAACAGGCGGCATAACCGATCAGGGTTATAATGATTTGAAGTTCTATCACAATAAGTTGTGGTAAACTTGCATTGCATAGAATAATTATGAACCATTTACATACCAAAATATAACGTAAGCGTCTACATTTTTAATGGAAAAATATTGAGTAACATATGGAAAAGCTAAGATTTTTGTAGGTGTAACATTACTTGCCCAAACCGAGCCAAACATCCAGGCATTAAGTATTTATAAATCAGTTAAAGAGCTAGAATTTGTCACGCCAAACTTTGTCTACCCTTGCAGTCTAATATAAAAAAAAACTTGATCAAAGTTAGATCCAAATTTAGAGCCGGGACCGACCTAATTGGAGAAGATGGATATCCCGAGGCTACCCCGACGCTTAACAGCAAATGGGGATTGAAGAATATCCAAATTTAAGCAACTAGTCCAATGGAGTAAATGCCGCTTCACTTTTTAATCAATAGTTCCTTAGACAGAGGTTAGAGTTGAACTTCGTTCCTTTAAAATAATTAATTTTTAATTTAGAGGCAGCTCTACATTATGTACTTTAATTGCAGTCTTGACAAAAAGACAAGTTGAATATACCCCGTAATCAGTGGCGGATCCACAAGGAACTACTGCACTCTGTAACCTAACTAATGAGAACTGTTTATAAAATCAATTGAAAACCCACTGCAAGGGTTTATGCGCAATCTGCATAAAATATTCTTATGTAGTTTTGAAAAATATCATGTCATAAAAAATACATTGCTCGTAATGGTAAATTACCACATCATCTAGATTTAGCCAATACATTTTTGCGTGTTTTATTTTTTTGATACTGGAAAGATTAAACCTACATACTTATATACTTTAAACTTAAAAAAATGTTAGTAACTAAGATATCAAAGAGGCATAAATATTAACTACTAAACAAAACTAAGCATACAGATCAAAACCCAAATAAACGCAAAACGGTTCCTTTTCCTGTGTTTTAGTTAAATTTTTGTTTATGCTATTTTATTTAACTGCTACAATTAATAAAATAAATGTTATTCTGTTGTCTTAAATTGTTTTAACATTTGTTACACAAAAGCACGCTAGAAATAGACGCACATATATTTATTAAATTATATACATATATTTACTATTATATGTAGTATAATTTCCATAGCCACAAAAATAAAGCATAGTTTAATTTAGTTAACAGCTATGACATACAAAAATATAAATAAACAACACATAAATTAAACAATAATAATTATTAAAATCAATGTGTATCTTCCATTACAGAAAACGCGAATATTTCGAGCAGATTTATAGCGATTACATGCTTTGAGTATATTTAGTATAGTCAATAGAAATATAAATACAATAAAAGCACAAAAATATTAAATGCCACTTGGCTTTGAAGTATTTTCTCAAATTTCTTAACACTCTATGTAATAATTTGTTAAGCTAACTACTCAAAAAAGAAAAGCAATTCAATAAAGACCAGTTTTTCGATTATAGTTTTTTCAAGCACAAGCTTGACTTTCCATTTAATCTGCAATATAAATGTACGTTTATTTGTTATACATAAATGGAAAAACTTGGTTGAACTAAGAAGCTGCAAGTACATTAAGTAGAGCTATTGGATTGATTGGTGGTGCTGCTTATCTATGTAGTAAGTGAAGAACATCTATCGGATTTGCTTTGCGCCGCTTTTACATATAGATGAAGTTGAACCTGAAAAAGAGTAACACATTAATACATCTCTTAGTTTTACTATTTTGCCCACTTACCTGCACAACGCCTGTGGCAGTGATGAAATAATTGGTCCATAGCCTTGCGAGTTGTCGTATAGCTCAAAGAGTGGCGCAGCAACAAGCTTATAATTTTTGGGCACAGCAAATAGTGCTAAATTACAAAAAACGATAGAGATAGAATTCGAGTAATGTAGCATATTGCGTTGCAAAAATTACATATGCAATTATTATAATATAAACTATGGCATTACAATCAATCGGTTATACAATTTACAAAAAAAGATACACTTTAATATGATATAAAAAGTTGCATTATTTGTTTACATTCATAATTGTTTCGATTAGACTAATTACTAGGATTCGTATTGATGCGCAAAACAATATCAAGGAATATAAATCAATCGTTTATTAAAACCTTTTACAGTATATTTTATATATATTTTATTTTAATATATTTTGCATACCAAACGAAGTCTACTAATTGTGATATGAACATAATTTCCATTAAGAGAAACATTACATGGTGTGTGCGAGTTCTTGTGCTCTGAATCAGTCAAATGCAGCCGGTATCTGTTCAGTGCACAATTTTAAATGAGGCAGAGACTAAATGTTTTGTTTTTTCATTTTTTTTTTCATTTTACATAAACGAGTGCTTATATATATGTATTTAGAGCTCCTGCCTGCCGTCTAAAGCTGCGCTGTATGCACACAAATTTTTATGTACTTATGCATATATTATCATATGTATAGTAAATAGCATAGCGAAATGTGTGCGCATGGCAGCCAGCCATTACAATACTCTGCTGCCTGCCTGCCCGTAAAACGCTTTCAACAGTTTTCTTTATGACAGTCTTAAGACAAGATCGCACAAAAATCAGAGAATTGAGCCCATTATGCAGCTGTTAACATATTTACAAAGTTATTACAATCAAGAAAAATTTTTTTTTTGGATTTGTGCGCTGCAGCAAAATCAAACAAAATATGCCAACAGCTTTGAGCAACAATACTAAATACAATTTGAAGTAATTTGTACATTGTGAACTAGTTGCGAACTAAGAAATACGAGACGCTTAATTTTGCGGGTTTCGATTAAGTTTTCTTTTCTGTTTGTTTCTTTTGTTGTTCTATGCATTGCACTCTTGAGTACAGCTTTGGAAGCGCGCTATGTCTGTTGGTTGGATACGTGAGATTACACAACGCACGATACACACGGCGCTATTGGAACAGCTCAGGGTACATCGTAACTGGCGTTCCTGTCCGTATCTAAACAGCATTGAAAAGATATGACATGAGGTTTGTTAGCGTATCGGTTTGGCAAAAACGTTACAAGGTATATATTATAGAAAAATTCATGTATATTGTGTTTAATGCTGATACATAATACCTACGCGTGTGTTCGTTGAATTGCAAAAGCTTGTTAGGCGTATATGAGTAATAGATAAATGGTATGTTTAATGAAATATTTACCCTTTTCATGCAACTGCACTAAGAACAAGCGCTTGTGCTCTTTTGGTTTGGTTATGTGCGGTGGAATGTACGGATACTGCGGTGGCTCAAAATTGGGTCGCCACCAATTACCAATGGTGTCCTCGACAATCCAATCCTGTTTGACCCCGTCTTGACGTCCCAGCGTCTGTATCAATAATAACAGTGATAAGCATGTCATTTATGATGAGTAGTTTATACTTAATTACCTCTGAGAGCAACCTCTTTAAGCCCTCTACTTCATCTTCACCCGCATTTAATTCACCTCCGGGTAATTTGAAAAATGTTGTTCCCAGCTGCAATAGCAGCACGTGTGGCAGTCCATGCTCATGCACTAGCAGCACACCTTCAACTGAGCGACGCATGCCAATGCGATCAAACTCCTCACGCATGCGCTGGAAACGCGACGGCACTGATGGATCCTTTTCAAAAAGGGGCTCCTTCGTTCCAAATGTGTAGTTAGTTAGAGGGTAGCTATAGTACACAAAAAATTAGAGCAGCTAATAAACTAAGTATGCTATGCAACTCACAGATTAATAGTGCGATTTATTGTTAGTGCCTGATTGGGCGCATATTTTTGCGTGCCATTATTGCTAGTAGCATCCGCTTGTCCTTGACTGCCTCGTCTTGGCCAGCCAGTACCAGATTTGTTTGAGACTTGTGTGGCCGCCATTTTTGTTATACACACAACAGTGATGGGCAGGCAAATAAAACGAACAAATACACCGGTAAATATACGTTTAAGGATAATAAATTGCTTGCAGTCAATGCAGTTGTGTTTAATTGGCGCGCAATTATTTTGTTTACATAAATTCAAGTCGGTTTTACTTGTTTGTCACACTTAATTTTTCAACACGACGCTTGCAAATTTTTCACGCCGGTTTTTAGTGTGTGGTATTAAGGCAGTGTTACCAAATTTGTGAGCAAAAAAAAATACCATTAATGTATTTAAAATAAAATGAAAACTTGTGCATTTAAAATAAATCTGATAAAATTAAAATGGATGATTTTAGTTAATTAAATGCAAAGTATTATTAAAAAGAATTATAGACTTAAATAAAGAAAATAAGCAAAAATACTAACTCACTAAAAATACTAGGCTGCCATATCTGCATAATAACATAGAATTTATTTTGTAAAATAAGAAACTGCAGTTGCTTGCTATTGATGAAACGACTATCATAATGTATTAATTAAGAAAAGTTTACTAAACAATTTTAAATACATTTTTTTTATACATTTTAAACAAGTGAATTCGTATAGAGTTTGCACGCATTGATGTTCGTCTGCATATGTGTGTATACATAGAAACGGTGCTGCCACTTAATCGCACCGACTATTTCGCAGACTGGCAGCACTTCAGCAGTCTAACATTAATTTTTTGTTTATGTTAGTACGTCGGTCGGAAAATTCGGCTGTTTTCATTGTGCATTGCTGGGAAAAGCTGCTAAAAAAGCTAAATATAAAAATCAGCGCAGCAAGCAGTCATCTGGATATGCATTTATCTGTCGTTGTTTCACTGCATTTTTAGAGCAAGTGTGTAAGTGAACTTTATACATAGCTGCAACGCAGTGTATATGGGAAAAATTATGTGAAACAGAAACGCAGTGTATGTATTGTGCAATGAAAAAACCATTATCATAAATGAAAACCTGTGAAATGTGTAAGTGCGTTGCTGGAAAACTCTTAACAATGTGTGCATAATTTTGTAGCTTTATAAAATGTTCATTAAAATAGTTTTCTTTGCTCTTGTTTCGCCCCCATCACTGTTTTTCCCCCGCTGTAGCGTAGACAATGACCAACTCCCACACGGAACTGAGCGTGTGTTTGTTTGTGTATGCGAGTATTTGTGTGCGTGCAAGATAAAGACATTTGTTGTTGGTGTTGAATAAAAGGATATTAATGTCAACGAAGACGTTGAAATTATGCATGCATACACTTCTATTAATTACGCATAAAGGTCAAAGGATAAGTTAAAGGACAACGAGCTAGGCAAAACAACAATACGACGCAATGAACTAGGAAGTAAACAGCCCTTTGGTGTGGGTGCCTGGTAGAACAAAGCGGACGAGGTAGTCGCCAATTCGCCGCAGCGAATATTGAAAAACAGCCCTTTAAAAGCCGACATAAACACAGTCAAACTAGCTGAGTGCATAGTAAAAATAAAAACAATATACTCTGTAATAAAACGAAAGACTGGTAAGCTTATAAAAGTATCCACAATCAATAAACACCAACGCCCACGTTAAACCAATAAAAGATGTCTGCAGCTGAGCTAGAGTCCGAAAGCGCTGCACGGGAGCAGCAACCACAACAACACAGCAGCAGCAGCAAGACGAGCAAAGCAGCACTGCCCATACTGCTGAAACGACATCAGCAGTCCAAGCTGAGGGTCAGGAAACCATTGAGACTAACAACTATAATCATAATAACAACATCAATGTAGAACATCAGTTTCAGCTTAATAATATGCAACAACATGCACAAATGGAGCATCAACTGGCGGGGAATAATGACTTAGAGGGTCTGGGTATAACCCTAATGCAGTCCTCGCCACCACCACACAGTTATAGACACTCACGTGCATATAGACACTTTAAAAATCCACCGCAGCCACATATGTGCATACGCACTACAACAGAAACGGGCGAGGAGCTCTTTATCAATGTATTGAGCTGGACGCGCATTGTGATACCGCAGGAACCCAGTGATCCCATACCCCTTTATGGCGGCATGCGCGTAAGTTGAAGTTATAACCATATAAAATTATATACTGTATGCTTAAATAAATTGTATAACTTAGGTGCCACCCGGTAGCCCACGCAGCCCGCCCATTGTTTTCGCTGTCATGGCTAATCCTGAGGTGCTAAAAGACTCGGGACGCCATAGCAAAGATCCGGAAGAGCGTCGCGCCATGGTGGAACTTATGTGCGACTTTGTGGAGGCTATGAATCCCGGCGTAAAACTAGTCAGGTTTGTCAAGGATCACACAGTTACTAATAAACACAAGCTAAAGCATTATCCCACAGGAACGCAATCATACTCAAAGATCGCGACATATCCGGTGAGTTAAAAGACGTTTGGAATGCTGTGCAAGCGCAACGTGATCGTGAACGCGAGGAACAAATGTTACAGCAGCGACAGCAGCAACACTATCAAAATATAACCACACAGCAAATGTTTCCGAAATCACCAGATGCTGCTCGCTCTGCTAATGCGGCTGCCGCTTCCAGCGAGGCCAATACACTATCAGCTCATGTTGAGTCAGTGCCAGAGCATGGCAATGGAATTACCTTGGCAGTTTTTGCACAGCAGCTGGACAACAAAGTGGCTAGTGAACAAATTGAGCAGCTTGCGGCCAATGAATCAAATTCTCAGCCCAGCGACGCGTGTGTTGATCAAACGGATGCTGGCGCAAACCATACAAATGCCTCGCTTATTGCAACAGACAATGCGCCTATGGCAACGCAGCCGCCTGTTGTTGCAACATCAAATAATCTGCAGGAGTTGGAGGCTAAGAGTAATAACACGTCAAATGGCAGCAATGGATCTGTTGCACAAACAGCAACCGCACCCACTCCCACAGCTACAACAGCAGCCACACCAGCTGCTGCGGTACAGAATATTCCCACGCCTCCAGCGCCTGTTAAAAAGGAGAAACTTGGCGGCTTTTTGCCCAATGGCTGCATTTTCCCGCGTTTTAAGAACAACAAAAATAAGGACAAGGACAGTAATCACAAAGAGTCCAAAAGCAAAGAGAAAACGCTGCTCAATGCGCTTAAGAAGAGCAAAGAGAAGAAGGTAGCGCCCAGTGAGCAAACGACCGTTGACAAAAATGCTGCATCTAATGCCACATCAATGGACAATGCCACCAGTCAGTACGAAAAGAACTGCATTAATAATCTAGAGAGCGAAGTGCAAAAGTTGGATATAAATAAATTGGAAGGCAACAACAGCAACAATGACAACATGTTTATTAAACTGAAAGTGGCGCCCAATGCAGCAACTGCAACAGCTGCGGCAGCTAAGTAGAAACAATAGAAATAAAGGCACGTAAGTTACTCACACGCATAAACTAGAAAGTAATTGAGATCACATGTCTGGCATTTAGCATAGAAGTCGTAGTCCCGAAACAGACCTGGCTTGACTTACACGTGTTGAGCAAAACAAAACTTATATACCTACTTTATATATACATTATTTATATATATATATACATATGTATTGTATAGAAAATAGTTTGTATCAGTCAATTTTTTGAAGCCAATCGACAGACTCTCTTTATGACTCTCAGCTAAATTGAACATTTTCGAAAAGAAATGCTTACTTCGGGCGATCGAAGTTCTCATGCTCTTGCAGTGCACCTGTTATTATGTACACATAAATTTTTAGAACTTTTGTCCTAAATAATTCTCCATATTTTAAATATGTTTATTAATGTAGTTCCTAGCCAAGTTGTCCGATTGGGTCCCAGTATTATTTTTGTTTAATTGGAATACAAATCAAACTTTAGAAAATGCGTTTTTACATAAGAAAAGGTCTCTGCAAGGGCATGCCAAAGTCACTTATAATGTTGTGCCATCATCCTTTCGAATAGTGTGCGATCATATACATTATTGATCGCTCATAGTTTCACATAAAAATTTCCCAATATAATAACAAATTTATGCATATACTTGGTATGTATTCAAAAAGTATTTATATAGTTTCATATACAAATTCAAATAAGTATGTTTCGCATACAGTTTGCCTTATATACAAGACAACAAAAGGAAATATAATAGAAAACAAAATGAAATATGATTGTATTTAAATTTTAGGCAATAACTCAAAAATAATGTCTAAGTAACTCATGCGCCAAATTATCAGATCAATGAGTCGGCTTTATTTATATGCTGACTCATTGTAAGCACATTTACATAAGTAAATTCACATAAGTTCTAAACTCTTACATCTCACCACTAAACATTTGCACAGATCTAGACTAACTATTAAAAACATGAAACAACTTCCGTGAAACCTATAAAAAAACTCTGACGAATACATGCATCATTTAGGCCCTAGCTATTGCACAACTTTCTAGAAGTATTTATAGTAAACTCTTTGAAATTCTTTCCTAAACTCATTTAATTTAAATCTTTGTCCTTTAATGGTGTCGTTTGTTGGTTTTTTTATGTTCTTTGTTGCACACTTTTTAACTACTTTTGAATACCAAAACTTTTATTTTTATTTATGTTTAATGTTTTTTATAAATTTTCTTTGCCTTGCTTTATTTATTTTTTCCAATAATGGGTTTCAAAAGCACATTGGTATACTCTATAAATATATGTATAGTTGTACTCTATATCTGTTGTATCAATTTTGGCATGGATCCAGGTTTTGGTGTTATGGGGGGTTTTTACCTTCGAAAAGTATAGATCTATCAGATCAACAGCTAACAGCTACTATGAAAAACGCAACCGAAGAAATTTATCTTGCTCCGAGCGGAACACTCTTGAACCAAAACACAATTGGGTGTGTTCTGTTAATTCCTTTTCTCAAAATGTTCGTGAAAAAGAGATATTTTTTTCGGACACTCTGAAACTGTTGACAGTTTTTTACGAGCTCTGAATTCAACGCCTTGTTCGGTTGTTAAGTCCATTTTCGACGGATATGTTGTGAATTTTGAGTTTTTAGCAACCAAACCAACCGGACCCGAATAAAAATGACTGAGATGGCCCTGTACCATCATAACACGTTCATTTGCAAACGAATTATGCCCTGAAATACCATTTTGCCCGACCCTTGCTAATCAGATTTTGATATAATATAAAAAAAATTCTGATCGCCAAATTTGGTTCATTTACAAACGAATTACGCCCTGAAATCGTTTTTTGGCTGATCGTTGCTATGAATAAAATATTCCGATTTTAATCAAATTTTGATATAATATAAACAAATTCTGATCGCCAAATTTGGTTTATTTACAATCCAATTATGCCCTGAAAACGTTTTTTGACCAATCGTTGCTAAGAATAAAACTGTCCAAATCAAATATTGCACGTTCATTTTCAAACGAATTATGCCCTGTAATCGTTTTTTGGCCGATCGTTGCTATAAATAAAACTTTCCGATTTTAATCAGATTTTGGTATATGTAATATAGAAAAAATTCTGATCGCCAAATTTGGTTCATTTACAAACGAATGATGCCCTGAAATCGTTTTTAGACCGATCGTTGCTAAGAATAAAATTTTCCGATTTTAATCTAATTTTGATACCTATAATATAAAAAAAATTCTGATCCCTAAATTTGGTTACTTTAAAAACGAATGATGCCCTGAAATCGTTTTTTGAGCGATCGTTGCTAAACATAAAACTGTCCGAATTAAATATTGCATGTTCATTTTCAAACGAATTATGCCCTGAAATCGTTTTTTGACCGATCGTTGCTAAGAAAAAATTTTCCGATTTTAATCAGATTTTGATATAATATAAAAAATTCTGATTACCAAATTTGGTTTATTTAAAAACGAATTATACCCTGATATCGTTTTTTGGCCGATCGTTGCTATGAATACAATTTTCAGATTTTAATCAGATTTTGATATGTATAATATAACAAAAATTCTGACCGCCAAATTTGGTTCATTTACAATCGAATGATGCCTTGAAATCGTTTTTTGACCGATCGATGCTAAGAATAAAACTGTCCGAATCAAATTTTTATTTGAAGCAAAAAATTTCTGATCACCAAATTTGGTTGCGATATTTTCTTAAAAATAATTATAATTCCCTGACTGACTAATTTGTCAGTTGCCCCTGGGTGGGACATGGGCATCTCTATTAACAGCAACCTACAGTTTATAGCCAATTCCGAAAGCCAGTGTCGTGAATAAATAAAAATAATCTTGGGCAAATAGCTTCTTTGACGATATATTCGTAAGTCAATGAAAAACAAACGAAATATGTCATTATATCTATTTTGGAAAGATGACGAAAAAATTTATTCGAAATAGTATCCCCTTAAAACTTTTAGTTTTAGGATGTGTCCGATGTATTCTGCGAATTATGTCATTTTTTCTTTTTTTGATGGATGACGGGGCTGTATGAAAAAAATTTATTCGAAATAGAATTCCCTTAAAAATTTTAGTTTTAGGAGGTGTCCGATGTATCCTGCGAATTATGCCATTATATCAATTTTTGAAGGATGACGGGATTTTATGAAAAAAATGTATTCCAAATAGAATTCCCTTAAAACTTTTAGTTTTAGGAGGTGTCCGATGTATCCTGTGAATTATGCCATTATATCGATTTTTGAAGGATGGCGGGGCTTTATGAAAAAAAAATATTCGAAATAGAATCCTTTTTAAACTTTTAGTTTTAGGAAGTGTCCGATGTATCCTGCGAATTATGCCATTAAATAAATGTTTGAAGGATGACGGGCCTTTATGAAAAACCTTTATTTGAAATAGAATCCCCTTAAAACTTTTAATTTTAGGAGGTGTCCGATGTATCCTGCGAATTATGCCATTATATATTTGAAGGATGACGGGATTTTATGAAAAAAATGTATTCGAAATAGAATCCCCTTAAAACTTTTAGTTTTAGGAAGTGTCCGATGTATCCTGCTCTGTGTTACATACTTTTGGAAAACTCAATATACCCTTTTGGTACAGTGTACACAAAATGCTTCTTGACTCATCACTAACATGCGTGCACGCTCAATAAGTAGATGCTTACACTGTATTCATTCATTCATTAATTCATTCATTTATTCGTTCATTCATTCATTTATTGATTCATTTTCACTGAACCTAAAACAATGTGACATTTATACAACTTGCTAAGTTTTTAAAGAAATTTTCTAAATCCTAATCTCTTGTACCTTTTAAAATTGATCTTATTACTTGATTTGAGCAACTCATAAATCATGCTTAGAATTTATTATATACTATAAGTATTACTTACGAGTTTTGTTCCTAATTTACCAAACTTGTTCTAAAATGATGCATTCATTTGTTTATTCAATCAAAGAATCTTTTACACTACCCTTTAAAAAAGTGAACCCGTTTTTTTTTAAATTTATCACTTAAAACCCTCTTTAAATTCCACTAAGAATCTTTTGAAAAAGTATTACAAGTTTCCTCTAACCAGACTCCATGATCTCCAGCATTGAAGTTGTTGGATGCTATAAACGGGTGTCAGCCACTCTCGGAATCATTGTACCTTAAAAAAATTATAATTTACGAGACCTTAATTGTATGTTTTATTTAAGACTTAGTTATATCAAAGAAAATAGAACTAGTTCTATTGTGTAGTTCTATTGTGTAGAACTAGTTCTATATTCTTTGGTTATATGTACATATAATTTTTCTTTTTTGTTATGTTGTACGATTTGAGCATAAAATATTAATATTCATTCTTTGTGTTATTTTTTTTTGTTAAAACAACGTTTTTTTTATAAAAATGTTTTAACTTTCCCGCCCACCAACAACTTCAAAAGAACCCATTTACAATTTGAAATCTTAAAAAAAAATACTTCTAAGTTTATGCTACTCAATATTGACTGAAAAATGCTGCCATATAAATAACTTATATGAAACTAAAAAAAACGAACTATGCTGCTTGCATTTTATAAACGAATTTCTTGTGATTAATTTAAAAATCAAATTTTGTTTACTAACATTTAAAATGATAAATAATTTTCAATATTTAAGCATTTAATTCATGTATACCGCTAAAACTAATTTTTTGACTTCAGCAGCAAATAGTCTTAGCATAAAAATTTCAATTTTTATTTAAAGAGAGTTAAATAAAAAATAAAAATAAAAACAAAAAAATAAATTGCTGTAAAATTAATATAGTACTAAATAATGTGTTTATTGTGTATTAACTGAAGTTAAACAACATAAATTAAATGTTAGTTTAAACTGGTTGTAATTAAACACAAAATGCTCGTGTAAATTAGTTTAAAAAATAAATATAAAAACGATGGCAACACTCTTATATTTAATTAAAAATTAATTTAAAAGCAATAATTTAGTTTTTAGCTGCGCAGCAAGCAGAAAAAAGCAGCAAGCTAAATAAAAATTAAATTTAAAATTAAAAAAAAAAAAATACAAAATAATTGTAAATGTAAAACAATAATTTATAAAAAGGAAAGTAAAAACACCAGAATTACCATGATAAGTTAAACAAAAAAACAAAATCGAAATTATACAAGTGAAAAATACATTTTTTATATATGTAGCATAATATATATAAAATAAAAAAAAAACCGTATGTGAGAAATGTATAGTTTGTATGTGTTTGCAATTTATTTAAAAAAACGTTTTGAATAAATATTTATGCTATTTCTATGTACATAAATAGGTTGTCCCAAGGACCTGTCACTCTTATAAACCTCTAAAATTTGCTCAGTATTAGCTCTATTCGTCCTTGTTGTTGATGGCGCGCAGTTGCTCAAGCTCAGCACGTTCGGCTTTGTTGCGCAATAGCGGCACATTGTAGTCAAAGGCATAGAAGAAGCCCTTGGGCTCACCAGTCTCCTCTGGGCCGGGCACATATTCGGGCTCTTGATGCACATATTCCTTGTACTGTGCCTCGGCTGGCTCGTTACGGCTCTCCTGCTGATATTCGGCTGCATAGGGATCGGGATTGTGACCATTAGCAGCGGCCAGCTCACCCCAAAGTCTGAAGTGCTCCTCTTCGGCCTTCAGCACGGCGGGTGTCTTGGTGGCAGGTTGCTTCAAGTGTGCTGGACGATTGTCCTCCACATGGAAGCCGGTCTTATCAGCATAGTATGTAGCAATAAAGTCGCGACCATGTGGTTGCACATACTTGTAGGAGCCAGTCACTGTGCCACTTTCATCCTTCTTCTCGTTCTTGCCCTGATTCCAGTCCTTATAGCCATAGACGTACTGACCCAAACCATCCTGACCATGATATTGATGCGCATCGTAATGCTCTTCAACATATTCTTCGGGATGATCTATGACGCGTCCCATATAGACAAACTCGCCTTTCTCATTACGCGCCTCGGGCAGCTCATTCTCGCCAGTCTTGGGCGCAAACTCAATCTCATTAACGCCACGTAGCTGCGCGCTGTTCAGATACTGTTGCGCCTCCTCGGGCGTTATGTTAATTTTAAAGATGTTCTCGGCATTGAGACTGGCAATGCTCACCTAAAAATACACAAAGAAAAATAAAATAGTAATTATAAAGACTTGAGTTATAACTGTGACGTTAGTTGGCTTAAATCTGGGAATAAAAAACTAATTTATGTTAGCTATTTATTTTTGTTTTTCATTTTTTTGGAGCGGCTTTAGGCACGCTTCATTGCTTGCGTTAAACTATTTTAGGAACTCTGATGTCATTGCCGCCATTTTGTATACCTAACGAACTATTACACTGTAGAAAACAGGCGTAGTTATTGTGTCAAGGTTTAATTAATATTATCCAATATTTTACTATCAATTACCATAAATAATTGACTATATAAATTTGAGACTAATTAAGTCGTATAAGAAGTATATATATATATAAAATGGTTTTTTCAGAAATTCCGGTTTTTACAAATTTTTCGGTCCTAATAATGAATTAATAATAATACAAATTTTTGAAAACTCATGGGTGGAAAATTATTTAAAAACTTTAAAACAAGGAGTAACAAGCTGTCTTGATATATAAAATTCATCGATTTTTGGTCACAATGAATGTAGTGGAACTCATACTCCTCCGTTAAAGCTGACTGGACCGCATTATCTCATTGACATTATGAACCCGTAAAATCGATTTTTTGTAGCGCGATGGTTGCTATGAATGAAAAGTTTCTCCAGATTTTAACTTAGACTGTTTAGATAATGACTTTAAAGAAATTCGTGAGTCAAGCACAAACATTTGGTTCATCTTACAAACGAATGATGACCTGAAATCGTTTTTTCAGACCGATCGAAAATATAAAAATTTCTGATCACTAAATTTGGTTACGATATATTCTTAAAAATAATCATAATTCCCTGACTGACTAATTTGTCAGATGGCCCCTGGGTGGGACATGTATTTGGGATCTTTAAAATAAGAATAAACTGCTTGAATGTAAAATTCAGCGTACCTACAGTGTTAGTAGCCATACCCTTCCGAAAGTCTGAGTGTCGGCGAACATAATAAAAATATTCTTGGGAAAATAGCTTCTTTGACGATATTATTCGCAAGTAAATGACAAAACAAACGAATTATGCCATGTATTTCGATTTTTACTCATGAGATTGTGAAAATCTATTTAAATAACTTTGAAAACACGAATAAACTTCTATAAAATACACCCAGGGCTGCCACCCCTAAAATTTTTTTTTCAAATTTTTACGAAACTCCTCCGAAACGGCTGGACCGATTTTCATGAAATGTTGTGTGCCTATCGGGTAGGTCTGAGAATTCGGCCATACATCTATTTTTCATTCCCAGGGCTGCAAACCCTAATTTTTTTTAAAAGTTGTTATCCATTGAACATTTTGTGCGCCTATTAGGTAGGTCTGAGGATTCTCAGACACAAAGGTTGCCATCCCTAACATATTTTTTTACTTTTTGGACAAATTTGGTCATTTGTGTACATTGTCATATTAACTATTATTTTTTAGTTAATTGTTTTTGTCATATATAAAAGAAACTTATGTTTCACATGTTACGGGTGTTCTCATGAACGCGTCGATGAATTTCAAATCTGATTTTTGCGTGTGTTAGAGGTTGTCAATGCGGATGTTTTTTGGAAAAAATGCAACGAATCAAATTAATTATCAATCTAATCGTACTGCCCAGGAACGTGAAGATTGCAATGAACGTGAATGAATTCGGTCAAGACAGACCCGTGAAGCGCGACATTCGACTTATAATGGTGCAAGTTTGAATCAAGCTGCAAACTAATCTAAAAATCTCATATTTTTCCAGATAAGCTAACTCTAGAGAATCCTTACGATGTTTATTCACTTTAAGAGTACCCTAGTACTAGTATCCTATAAACGCAGCATATTCGTATGCAGTAATTTAAAACATCTTGTGTTATTCAAAGAAAATTTCACTAGTTCACATAATTAAGGATCATCGTGTGAACTTTCCTATTCGAGAAAGAAAGGACCGTTTTTAAAAAGTATGGGCAGGGTCTGCCCTGCCCACTGTATATATGTATAAGCAGGCGAGTCAAATATAAAAATTAAATTCTTTTAAAAAACTATTATTTAAAATTGTTTATATTATATTAAATTGTACAAAATTCTATGTTGTTTTAACAACTTTCCGGTTTGTGACAAATTTTTGGTTTTAAGCCACTAATTATTTTTTTGCTGTAAACTCATGGGTAGAAAATTATTTAAAAACTTTAAAGCAAGAATAAACTTGACGTATAAAATCTATGGATTTGTAGTAAAATTTATTAAGTGGAGCTTTGATTAGAGGTTCGATTGAAGCTCAAAGAACCTCAAATTTTAAAGCCATAGTTGCCAGAAAATATCCAAATATTGTAGTTTTACTTAGAGCTTTGTACGATGTTTCAATGCCTTGAAATTAAGAAAAATGATTTCGCGTGAAAGATTTCTTGCATCGTACAGTTTAACTTTTTGCATATATGTAAAAATTGTATCTTATTTTGACTTGGACTGGCTTTATGCAAACACGTGCGTGAAATATAAAAAATCGAATTTTCTTGAAAAAGTGTTATTTAAAATGCATATTCAATACATATATACGTATTAACACAATTTTTAACAAGAGGTGTCAAAAGACCCTGCCAAATTTAGATTTAACATTATTATCTTAGTCTGAAGGTATCCAAAAAAAAGTTTTGTACATTAACATTTTAATCAGGGATCGACAAATAAGAGTTATGGTTATGAAAAAAATTAAAGCGAAAAAAGTGGCTTATATGAAAGTTCATGCATCAATTTATAATTTTTTTAAAGGACCTTTCGAAAAAGGGATAAATTTGTATTTTTAATTTATATTAAAAAATCAAATTTTAACTCTTTTAAATTGCAGAGTAACTTGAAAATCAATTTTTAAATAAAAATTGTTCAGTAATTTTTATTTTTGATTTTTATTATAAAAATTGCAGAATAACTCTTATTTTTAAATAAAAATTGTTCAGTACTTTTTATTTTTGATATTTATTATAAAAATTGCAGAGTAACTCTTATTTTCAATTTTAAAATAAAAATTGCTCAATAATTTTTATTTTTGATTTATATTATAAAAATTGCCGTGTAACTCTTATTTACAATTTTTAAATAAAAATTGCCCAGTAATTTTTATTTTTAATTTTTATTTTTTATTTTAAAAATAAGAGTTCAAATTTGATTTGAATGAAAAAATCAAAAAAATATAATTATTTCATGATTACTTATATTTCATTTAAATTTTAAAATGTAATATAAATTAGCAATTACGGTCCCTGATTTTAATAGACAAAATTTTTTAAAAAAATTAATCATTTGCCTATAAAAAAGTACAGTAGAAATAGTGTTAATAAATTGAACAAAATTTTAACAACTTCCGGCATTACAAAATTTGCTTGCCTTTTGTACTACAGAATTTTTTACAGTGTATCGCAACTGGTAAGTAATTATTGATTTGCACATATAACTTTATTCGCACTACAGCTGCTTGTAATATACTCATTTATAAATATGACAAGATTATTTGAATACTCAGAGATGTCTCAAGATGTCTCTCGTCTGAGTTCTGAGTTAAATATTTGCACTCGATGATCACTTTGACATTTAAGTAGAGAATATGCATAGCCGGATTTGAATTCCATCAGAAACACGACGGCACACGCACACATAATATTATAAGCTCACATGGTGGATCGTAAATTTAAATAAAATTATGCTTAAACTTTGCAATAAAATGTTTATTTATTTTTTTGGTTACTAACCAGCAAAAAGGCGGCTAAAATTTGACACTTCATTTTTTTTTGGCTACCAGACTTGTTATAAACTTTATTTATTTCGAAGATGCGTTTGCACTGTTCTACGGTTGTGTTGATACTAATAGCAAATCTCAGCTAAATCTCTTGCTTTTATACTAACTTAAACAATGTTTTCGAGTTTTTTTTGTTTTTCTGTTTTTTTTTTTTGCATAAAATTAACGCTCAAAACTGAATGAAGATGCGCGTTGACTGACGACTACGTTTTTTGCTGTCCGGTTTCTTACTCAGCATCACAAAACAACAACAACATCTACTACAACAACAATATATTAAAGTTCATTATCGCTTGGCAGCTCCGTCGCTCAATTTCGCACTTCTCACAAATAATTTAGCTTTGGCGGCTTGATAGCTCCTATCGAAGCTATAAAAACATCATTAATTGTTTGTACATACGCTCAATTAGTTATTTAATAAATTTTCAATTTATTTTTTTTATCTTATCCCATTTTTTTAAGTACTCTCATCTGCCATAGACACCCTCTCAAAGCATTCTAAGTGGCATTTTGTGTGCGCAACTGCTGTCAGTTATTTATTTCATAAACTTTTTATAAATTTGTTTTTATTTATTTTTAAGTAGTTTTCAATCACTTTTTGCCACTAATTAATTCAAATTTTACAGCTAGGGGTTTCCTGTAAGAGATCAGAGATCTAGCTGCGGAAGCTTTGTTTAGACAAGCTGCAAACATTTATAATTAGATGTTAAGTAAACTTCAGCTCAAACTTAGCATATCAAGTAAATTTGAATTGCTTCTTATAATTACGATACTCACTGAAATTCGGGCATGATTTGCTTTTTTCTTCTTAAGTTTGTTGCCTAAGTCTTTTGTTGAACTTAGGAACTTCCTGATATAACATTTAAGCCGTCTCAAAATCGTGATGCAAACTTATTAGGTAATTCGAGTGCACACCCCTAGGCTGTCTATAGGGCTCGCCCTAGGGCATAAATAGCTTTGTTACGAGCATATTGAATTTAAACAAATACTTTAGAGAAACTGCGCAGTAAAAACTTTTCTTAAAATTTACTATAAATAATAGCTTAATAAGCTGCACGTCCAGACAACTAACACCTCAATTGTTGTTAAAAATAAACAAATGGAATTTGATTCGTTTTGTTTAATTAAATGAAATTGCAATTTGAACCATTACAATCAAGATTTTGGAGTTTATCGTAGCGAGTTGAGAGCTTAATAATCTTTCGGCTATAAAAACAATGACGTAAATAAGATAGCATTCAAAAATAAAAAGTAGCCACAAAATTCTATTGGGATTTTCCCCGAGTTTGTTTATGCTAATAATAATAAAGTAGCTTTTAGCATTTATTTTTTTTTATATTTGATATTTGAGTGGCTAAGTTGGATAATGCTACTTTTCTTTGATGATGATGTAGTTGTTGTCAGGGGCGTAGTCCAATTTTATTTTTTTAAGTGGCTGCAACTAAATTAAATTGGTGTTTTTTAAAATTTAATTTTAACTTTAATTTTAATGATTATGGATTTTTGAGTGGTTGGGTTTTTTTCTCCTAAACGTAAAGTTTTTATATTTGGACTTTAACTAAAGATAAAATGTAGTTAGGTAAAACTATATTGAAGCCCATTGAAATATTTAGAAATGCATTCATTCAATCGGTCAGAGTGGTTGTATACCATTCCAAATGAGCCAATTTCTGGTTCCTGTCCTTAATGGTTTCTTAAGAATGTAGTAGTAATATCCTTAAAGATGAAAATGGCCAACCTGGTCACACAGATAGTCTGTTAAGTATTTCTAGGATTTTGCGTACCATTGCATTGGGAACATTTCTGCATTGCAATAATCCAGCGCTTCATAGGCAATCTATTTTGAACCACTTGGCACTTCACAACATTGTCTTACCTTCAAAACTTTTGGTCTTCTTGAGATTTCGTTGAAAATTTCGAACTTATCTCTTCCTGTAAAGAAGAAGCTCTATCTTCGTTGCTTATGTATAGTCAAAGCAGCTGGATCCGTAAAAGTGTCAATTCCTTTTTTTCAGCATTTAAAATCTCTTCTAATTAAAAATCACAGATTTGGATGAGACCCTTTATCTTCAAATTCTAAAGCCATAATAACACAAAACTTGCAGAATGCAATGTCTGTACAGGAAACTGCCCCCAGCGGTTTTTGAAATATAATGAAGCAGTTCGATGAATGAGGAAAAAAAAATTTTTTTTTTTGGAAAATTTCAGTTTTTAAAGTTATCGCATTACGGCTACATTTAAAAAAAGTGTTCGTTTTTATTTATTTGTACTCACTAGCTAAATATTTTTGAACGAAATTTTTTTAATCTAAGTTGGGTAAAGGGCTATTAAAAAAAAAACAAAACCTTTAAAAAAATTTTGTTTTCTTATTTTTTTTTAAGTATGTTCCTTAAATATCTCAATCAATATTTTTTGTAAACATGTGTTTTTATACATTCTTTATATGGTGAGAATTTGAATCAAATCGATGTGTTGGAACAATGTTAAAATAGGTAGCAAATATTATAGTACATTTTTATAATATTTATTGGATTTTTGATTTAATTATGAAAAAATTGTTTCATTTTGTAAGCAAATATACAAATTTTAGCATTGTTCAAGAATACATTTTTTAATCTTTATTAAATGGTTCAATTTCAATAAAAAGTGTGGGCTTACATTTAACATTAGAAATTAAACCAATTTAAACATTTTCAATATACAAATTTCGAAATTTTTTTACTGATTTATACTATTTATGCTTGTTCATGTATTCACAATGCCTTGTACGTAGACTGATCAATGTATTTCAGATATAGAAAAAAACAACTATTTAGTTTCCAGTACCTTATCCAGCTAGACCCTAAAAGATTTATTTATTTATCTTCCGGCTTAATTGAAAATTTTAGCCCCTAACATGATATCCAGGTAAGTCTTAATAAATACTCTCGTGAAAGTTAGATACATTTTTATTGATAAATATGTATACCTATACATATTATAATAGATTCTTTGTTCAGGTCCAATATATTTTATTGAGGAGTAATAAGTATTTAAAATTCTTTCATAGACAAAACTCGTGCAAATAAGAGTAATGAAAGAAATCAAAGTGAAAAAAGTGATTTTTTTTTAAATTTCAAAATACCAAAAAATGGAATAATAACTTGCTGCCAATTTTTATTATACAAATTTTAAAAGAAAACATATTTTAAATTTAAATAATACATCATAATTTTTATTTTTAATTTGAGAAAAAGAGTTATTATCGAATAATAATTAATAATAATAAATTATTATGTATGGGTTACAATGTGTCCGCTTTTAAGCAGACATGTTCGCTCAAACTGTCTCGTGTTCGTTTGTTCACTTTTTTCACTGTTTACACCAATTCATTTTTGTCAAACGTATTTTATATCTTTTATCTTTTATTATCTATCTTTTACCAAGTATTTAGGTATATTTTCCACAAAAGTGGATCAAAGTATGAAATCAAAGCAGTAGTTTATATTTTCTATCCCAAGAGAGCCTCCCTAAAATCGTTAAAAATTTATTTATACGCCATTGTTCCGAATGTTTTTTGAATTTCGACGTCTCTTACACGCCAAGTTTTCATGACAAACAGCATTTTGGAAACCTTGGAGGTGATGGATTCTTTTTTCAAGTCTTAGCGCAACAGATTCGAACACAAATTTTTGCTTTTAATAGCATTTTCTCGAAAGTTCGAAGTGAAGGCCAAGCTGCTGAATGTGATCATTTTGAAAAACAAGCTTTCAACGTTTCGCGAATTTCGCGTATTTGAGTGGAAAGGAATGTCCGCTTTTTTTAATCTGACCATCTGGTAACCCAAACCCATAATGATTATATGATTATAATCAACCAGTTTTTATTAAACTTGTTACAGCGCTTGAAAACTCTAAGATTATTTTCGAAATAGTTGCGATATTTTCATAAAAAAGCTATTATCAGTATCCTACCTTCACCTAGCTCGCAAATGAAGACTGCCAGTCTTTTTACGTCTTTGAGTGCTATATTTCTTTCGACAGTTTTACTTTAATATTTATAAAAATATTTTATTTACAATATTAATTTTCCTTGAGACGAAACCACTAAGCCACCGTAAATTTTTCAGCACGTTTCTGATCCCAATTCGTAGGATCATAGGCATCTTCAATATCAAACTTTTTCAGCCCTATTTTCACTGGGGAATTTGTTCCAATGTCTGAACACTTCTTAGATCCGACTCTGGGCTGAAGAAACAAACGCATGGTGTCCCCTTAATTGAATATATGCATAAGATTTTGTTATACAACAATAGCAGCCTTGAGAGCTTTTATCTCGCTTATTTAAAAAATTATATATTTTAATTGATCGTTATAGATGAAAATAGGCCACAACGTTCAGTTCTAATGATTTCTTTAAGATGATAATAAGTTAGAACGAAATGGCTAAGATACCAAGGAACAAGTTGGTTTATTGTAGTTTATAAGTTATGTATGCATTAAAATTTTGTGTCACGAATTTATCTGTGGTGCAATTTTATTGTGCAAAGAAAGGGTTTAGATTCGAAAATTCAAAACAAATTAATTTTGATTGTTAATATAATTCTAGAGCTCCCATCTTGGACTATTTGAGATAACTGAAAATATGAATAATCACAAAAAGAAAGGGTTTGGAGTCAGAATTTTTTTTTTAAAGTTTTCTACCAACTTGATGATTTGTATGCCACTATAGAAACGATTCAATTTAAATACCATAATAACTACTGCAAAATTCAATGGTAAAATTTTTGTGACTTCAGATTTTCGAGATACGGATTGACGGACCTGGCTATACATATGACAGTTGAAACTGAATATACTCTAAAAAGTTTTTTATGATCTGCCAAAACCATTTCTTTCTTGGTATACTATATAATTTATCTTTGTCCCTTGACTTAGAGTATGCCATTTTCAGAAACTTTCTCAAGAATTTCCTTCTATTTCGTATATATAGTCGTTAATGCCAATCGCAGCCAGACAAGAACAATTTCTCTTGAACAAATCAATTTGTGAACATTTTTGTAGCTAACAGATATTGATTAGTTCTAACAACTAAAAACAAAATAGCAATAAAACCGCCAAAGAGTTCTATAAATACCATGATTCATCAACTGGTTATTGGTAGAATTATTATAGATTTTGTTCTGTCAGAACATAATCGCTGGAACTGCGTCTTCAGTAGACAGACCGGCAGATATCGTCTTAAGTTATTTATGCGAATGAAGATATTATGCATTGATAAATCAGCGTTAATTTGTTTTTTTTTTTTATAATTAATTTAAATTTGTGGAATTTACGTGGATCTTGGCAACAATATTTTGTTCGATTTATTTAGCGATTTTAACTAGAAGTTGAAATTGAATCATTTTTGAAACATTTTGTAAATATGAAATGTTTGCTAAATGTGACGTTGTTATTTCTCACTTGTTGTTGTTTTGACTTCTATTGTTGTTAAATATATTCTTTTGATCAAGTTGATGATGCAAGGTCTAAATTAAAACGCAGACCTAATTTTTGCAAGCCGGTTTCTTGTATTAAGTTTTTATAATACGTATACTATGTTTATAATGCTCTTTGTTTTCTTTATATTATTTTTAATCACTTTACCCTGTTTTCAAGATTATATTAGGTTTGTGTTAATAAATGTAACTGGGAGTAGGCAGTGGGACAAGCTCGAAAGTGAAATATGTATTTAAATTTGGAAACTTTGTGGGTATGAAGTCTTTGTTAGAGTCATTTAGTATTGAATAAGCTCAGGAACAAGTTATCTATAATATTGCTCACATAAAAATCAGCCAGACTTATCTTTACTATCTTTTTTTAAAAAGTATTTAAATAAAATCATGTTAGATTTTTTATATGTTGTTTAAATCTCTCAATAACATTCGATTGCCTGCAAAACTTTAACATCAATGTAACATCATCGTGTATAAGATATCCCATAAATTTCGAAGAGGCGCCAAAACTGTAACGAAATATGAGTACGCAGGCTTATTACTGTAAATTTTTTACAATATTTTAATTAAGTTTCTTGCTTAATTAAATAATAGATTTTTAAATAACTTCCAACTGAATTAAAATTTTGAACATACTACCTTTCAAAAAGTTTCCGGAAACATCACAGTGAGTTCGCTCTCAGTCACCCGACTTGTTATCCCTTTTTATTTTCTGAACTTATCCCATCTGTCAATGATATTCTATGAAATTTTCAGCTTGACATTTGTAAAAGTGACGTCGTATTGAGTACATGTTCAATTGTGCGTGTTTTCGATTTTGAATGAATTTAAAAAATGGAATTGAACTTTCAAAACGAGTTTGTATTAAATTTAGCGTTAAAAATGGTGCGTCAACATTGGAAAAGTTTCAAAAGTGTTTTGGCACCAATACCCTAATGAAAGCAGTCATTTATAAGTGGCAGGAACGATTCAGAACTGGCCGTGAGTCCTTTAATGATGATGAACGCAGTGGCAGGTCATTGACATCGAAAACCTACGAAAACATCAACATAATCAAAGAATGGATGACCGTAAATCGACAATTGACCATTAGAGAGTTGGATCCGTTCAAGACATTTTGGTTAAAGATTTGGGCCTCAGACGCATCGCAGCAAAGCTGGTACCGAAATACCTAAATTTCATGCAAAAAAAAAAAAATACCGTGAAAAATACATGATTTCCATCCAAAAACCACCTCATTCAACTGTTTTTCTCATTGCTAGTTTTTCCTATTCGGTTGAGTCAAAAACCGCTCCCTAAAACGCGTTACACCACCGAAGATGAGGTCATTTCAAAATCGAAAATACCTTTAATGGACATACCGCAAAATGATTATACATATAAAATGTTTCGATAGGTAATTTTTTAAAGGGGACAGTATTGATTTTGATGAATATTTTGTGTTTTGGATTTTCTGAAGAAATTTCGGGAACTTTTTGATCAATGTGGTAGCTTGGATAACAATGTGACTCTTGTTTGATAGGGTAGGATCAAAAAGTAGTAAGATTGAGTTTCTGTAGTACGAACGGAGCGGTACTTTCGATATTTTTTTCAGTCGACTGCGGATTGGGAGAGTCAGAAATTTGAAACCCGTCAGTTTCAAGCAGTATCGTTGCAATCGAAAGCGAAAAAAAACTCGAGAACCGCTTCGTCAAAATCGTAAAAAGCTCGTAAAAAAAAACTCCACTTTCAAAGAAATCCAAGGATCAAATCTTTGCTCACATACCTTTTTGACCGTCCTGGTGTGGTCTCGGGCAGTTTGTAACCTTGGGACCAACTGTGAATACCAGATTTGGGACGTACTTGACACGTTGCCATCAGCTCATGAGCTTGCAAAGTTATCCAGTCACATTCCGGATCTGACCCCGCCAGTCGTCTTCTTCATTTTACGAAAAAGATGTATCAAATCTAATCCACCTCCGAAGAGCAAGTCCCACGGTAGCTAACGATATCTCTGCAAATACCGAAAAGCGAGTTCCAGAAGGCACTCTACTAACTACACTAGCTTACAGATTTAAGGATCATCGAGTGAACGTTTGTACAATATATTCCTTCATATATTAATTTTTCTCGAAAACTAGTGTTCTTAAACCGATTAGTTAAAGCAATAATTCAAATTATTTCAGCCAAAATACTTTTTGATCCTACCCTGTTGATAGTCTTACCAGATAACAAAGAAAATGCATAAGAAAAAAAGTTGAATGAGGGAAAACGAAATCGAATATATATTATGTAAGTTTACTTATATAATTATTTATTTTTTTTACTTTTGTTCATATAAAATTTATAAAATAAAAATCAACAAAGTAATTTTATTATCTCCAGCATGCATGCTTAAGTCCAATCAATTAGCATTCCTAATAATTCATAACTGGTTTAAGCATCGAAAATATGACAACGTTGATATTGTAGAAATATTTATTATTTAATATTTAAGTCTTTGTTCAATTCAATATGTAAAAGTACGAGTTTTATTTTAATTGTTATTTCACGGTTCTTTAAGTGTAATAGATTCGTGAGTGCAATTTATATAATAAACATTTTTGAAATTTCAGTTGCCATTTATAACTTCAATTTTCTCTTTCTCTTGAATTATTTTTTTTCCCAATAATTATTATATTATAAAAATTATATATGTACTAATAAATAATTAATATAAGAGTAGAAAGAAGTACGAGGCAAAGTTTGGACCTTTTTTGCAACGTGCTTAATTTCTAATTCACAATTTTTGAATGCTGCCAGGAAACTTACTTTCTTTTTCTTTAATATGAAGGCATAATTGATGATAATAACCGACTTGGTCCCACAATATTCTTAAGAAATTCTTTTAAATCATATAAGGTTTTTAAATACATTTTTCTTTTAATTTAAAGAATCGAACAGTTCCATGATCTAACTGCAAACTTGTTCTTTGATTCAGTTTGCCATTTTGAATATTAATAATTTTTTCAATTATTTAATATTGATATATATTATTACATTAGAATACCTTGAAAGATTGTTAGCTGACATTGATATTTTTAGCTAAAAATCATACATCTAACTATATTTAGGGACAATTTTTTAAAAGTTTAAATGAATAAATAATATGGAATATTCTATTACATTTAATTTTTTATATTATTGATACCAAAATATCCAACGCTTAAATATCGAAATTTATAATACAAAATCAGCGGATAATATAATAAATTAAAACTGTTATACTACAAAAACCAAAAGATAACGCAGTCCATGAAAAATAGTAGTGTGAACTTATCATATGATAGTGCTAAACCTTAAAGATTTTGACCGACTGAACCCGAAGTCAAAAGAACCTTTTTACAAAAGGCTTATGAGATAAACACCAAAAAGTCCCATAAGACGCGGGTTTTCTGACTTCGGATTCAGTCTCTCAAGATTTTAGCAGTACTTTGTCAATGCAAATCTTCGTTAACAAGAAGCGGTTTATCATGTTGTAGGCACTATTCCACCGAGAGGGACACTCTTGGTTTTTTATACAGTACCTATGGGCTTTGCGTCTCCTGGTCTTGTTTTGATTATTTTGTCAAGCAATTCCAAATCGTAGAATGTCAATATTTTGACCATATATTAGAAAGTTTTTTGTAGACTTCTATATAATTAATATCTATGTTCTTATGAAATATGCTCATATATGTATATACATGAAAATATAACTTTTAAACAAAATAAACTCACCGTAACGCTACCGGGCGTTACACTTTTTCATAAGTGACACCGAGCCCAACCTAATTTAAGACGTTGTCACGTCAAAAATAATATTCATAATTTGTTTTATGCCACTTTATATAAAAATACTTTTACGAAAATCGTAAAATATCGATGAATGGAAACTGTGGCGGATTTAAGGAAAAAGGCCCAGTGGGCAAAATTTCTTTTCTTTTCTTTATGCTTGGTAGAATCTTGTTACTGTGAGAAATATATATCTGCAAAACTGATTAACTTATACTTCAAAGCAGTTGTAAAAAAAGTTGGATATTTCTCCATTAAAATTGGCCACAAGAATTTTCTTTCTCTTCCATGGTTTTGAAGGATTTGTTTTTGAATCCGAAAAGTGAGTTTATCTCATCAAAACCTTTGGCCCTTTCTTGTAATTCAATACACTTTCTGTCCAGAACTTTAAAGTACCCAATGCGATGTTTCATTGCCATATCCAGAGAACTGTCCTCTGCTTTCTCACCTGGCATTTTTTTCGTTCATCGTTGTCTAATGATTGGAAAATCCGGATTCTTCCATCCCATCTTCTCCCATTGAGATCATACTTGCCCTCCTCACGCAAGATTTGCAAGTTCTTCATTACATTTTCGAGACAATTTTGAGCCATCAAAAGATCAACTTATTTTTCTGTAATTGCACTTCAGCAATGCCAATAAATGATAAGACTGAATCCCACCATGTCAGGTTTAGTAAAAATAGCCAATTGATCGCCGAAAGTAGAGAATTTGCGTCCATTATATCTTCTCCAGTAGCCTTTTCTCTCGATGTTTCTCGTTCTTAACAGTTGACAACACAGTCAGGATATTGGATAACTGCTTCTACTGCTTTCAGCCGTGCAGACCATAGAGTATCACTCAAGCCTTTGATGTGGAGTCTTCGTTTCTGTGACAGCGCTTCGCTTTCGATATCTTCCAATGGCCAGCACACTGTTCATCTTGTGTCTCTCTCGACAGTCAGAGTTGGTCTCAAAAAGTTCAAGTTTCAATTCTTCCAGAAGTTGGATGCCGAAAGATTTTGTATTTTGAGACAGATTTTTGCTTTCTTCCAAAAGGTTTTCCCATCGCCGATGAGACTGCGAGAAGTAGTTGAAAATTCGCTGTAATGTTGCGAAAAAGAGTTTGATTGAAGGGCTGGCGAATTTTTCAGCTGCATGAGATAGAACCAGGTTGAGTTGATGCGCTGTACAATGGATGTAAGGAACGAAGGCCTTCTCTCCAACATATCTTCTGATAAGTGCTTGTAATCCATTCAGCTCTCCTGACATAACGGGCGCGCCATCGAAAGCTTGACCACATAGATGCATTTTTTCGAATCGATATGTTTCAAAAAGACCCCATAATGTCATGAGAAATCGTGACAGCATCCCTTTTTTGATTCGAATGAAACATAAAAAACGTTCTTTGATGCATAGTATCTTGGTTCTGTCTCATTTTTTTGGATTGTAACGTATCGCACCAATATAGCCATTTGGTCCAAGTGAGCAACATCAGTTGTTGAGTCAGCGATCAGTGTGAAAAATTTAGCTTCTTTGCATTCATTAATAATAAAATTTCGTTTGATCAGCCAAGATATTCAATAATTCGAATGTAATCGTTTTGCTCAAGTACTTTATCCGATTCGAGGATTCGATGTGATCATGTAGAGTCGAGTTATGTCGGGAGATGAGTTTGATGATAGACAAAATATATACCAGTATTTTCTTCATCCATTTTTTATCCTGATAACAGGAGGCCCTTAATGAAAATTGAACTTATGCTGTCCACAAGAGACTCACCGAAACATTTTTTCAACAAAGAAATAAATCGAAGGTGTTTATTTTCAGCAGGAGAAGCCCTGAAAGCCTTTCGACGGGGGGCTCACCTGTTAATTCCGCCACAGAATGGAAAATATTAAAGAACATTGATATAACAAGTTGCTTCCAGGAATATCTTGTAGTTTCTTCTCGTTTAAGAACCACTTTTTGAATACATTTTCTTTAAGTCGGTTTGTACTCGATTTTTTTCTCTTATAATTGTGTTTGATCTACATAAAATGCAATCATTTTTATAGTCTCTGTATTGCAGGAATCAATGAAGCAGTCTAAGTTTGACGGTATTTTAAAGACAACTTTATAAAATGACACAAACTATACTATTAAAGTATTTTTAACTTAATATTACAAAATATATTCGCAACTGATTTTAGGGTATGTCAAAGTCGCGACCACTCAAGTATGATTTACGTTCAAGTTTATTTTTTTAAAACTCCTCGTTTATGGCTATTATACTAACTTAAATTAATATGATTAATGGCTGCTTAGTGCGACTTTGATGAAATGTCTGTTGACAACGTTTTTGGACCATGACATCAAACTGAATTTTTTTTTTTTGCAAAGCTCTGCTGTTAGTTCAGAATATGACACTTTCACTACACTCCAATATTACGTATACGTAGAAGCAGCAGATTTTGGATTTGATTAAAAGTATAACACAAAACTAACAAATCAATGCAAATAGGTAAGTTAAACATTTAAATTCGGCGATACCTTCCGAACTCAAGAGTACAAAGAGCTGAACGAGCTTGCCTTTACTTACTTATAATGGGTCGCAGCTAAAACTTGGCCAAGTGCCATGCACATACCAGAAATACACTCACACGGCTCTTTATATACATATTAATATATGAACGAAAAAACCCAAACAAGTCCATATTGCTCCCAAGCAAATAAGACTTATTGGTAGGGCTTACATGGGTCTCACTCCAAAGCGCAGCAGTTGAAATAAGTGCGTCAAAACCGAATCCAAAGTCAGTGCATCAGCGTATCGCAGAGACTGCGGTATTGTCAAGTGTAGTGGAAATATTTTTGTTTTTTCAAAAAATACTTAAACAAACATTTTTAAAATGCAGCTTTATCTTCGGCAGCTCTGTTTGGCTGCTCTGCTGCTTATAAGCTGTATAGAAGCTGCCGTTTTACCATTAACGCTGGTTAAGACTCCACCACGCAATGTGGAAAAGTTTGGCTATCTGGAATTTAAGCCCAATGGCACTTTAATACTGCAAAGCCCGCCGGAATTTAATACGGACAATGCACAAAATTTATTGTTACTGCGCAGCATTTTAAATGCCCTAAAGCTGGCACCTGTGATCATACCCGGTCAAACGAAATTGAATTTCAAGATCTATGGCGATGGTGTGGAGCACAAATTTCCACCAGTATTGGAGAACTTAATACAACGCATACAAAACTATTTCTCTGTCTATCGATACTCGGATACCAGTCGTCCTGTGCGCAAGGATGAACAAACAACCGAAAATGGAGCGTTAACAACTGTAAAAGCGATTAATTTGAATAGTAGCTCGGATAAGGTAGATAATATCACTGTAGGTGATGAGGATGTTTATATTACTGTGGGCGAAGAGTAAAACTAAAAGACTGAGTTAAAAATATTGACTTTCCAAGATGATATGTAAAAGCAACATGAGAAACTTAATATTTTAAAATAATATTTATTTTTAAAAAAATTCGAATGATGATGATCGAAACGGAATTATGACAAATCTTCGCATACTGTTAATACAGAAATAATAAAAAAGTGAATCAACATCAGTTTGTTCTCATTTAATACAGACTTCTTAAAAGTAAAAAGGAGTCTTTGGGATGTCTGCGAAATTTGGTTACGAAATCTTTTTAAACAACCGAGTTATGCCCTAAATTTGTTTGACCGATTGGTTTTATGATATAGTCAATCGATTTTCATCAAATTTGGTGCAGTGATACGGAAATACTATCAAACACCAAATGTGATTGTGATATCTTTATAAACACACGACAAACCCACTAAATTTGCACTAAACACGTTTTATTGATCCATAGGTCATATGAAGGCTATATGATATAGTCATCAAATTTTTATCAAATTTACATACATACTTCTTGGGAACTCTAAAAAACTTTCGAATGCCTAATTTCGTTACGATGTCCTCATAAACAAACGGATTATCCATCTAAAACTTTAGAGAACTTCGCGTGGAAAGGGAACATACTTCTTTGCTTCAGCGTTTCTCAATGCTTGTTTCTGATAACTTCCTTAAAAAGTTTAAAAGTTCTAAACAGTCAATTAGAATATTTGACTTAACTGAAGTTTTTTCTGTGGTTTGGATTCGGCCTAAAAACATATAAAGAACGAAACTTCTTGGGCCTGTTTGGACCATGGATTATGTTTCAGCAACCCCAATAACGAAACTATAAAAAATTAAAAAAATGTATGGTTTTTGGAGATTATCTCAGAGCTCTTCGGTGTTAAGATCTTTTGGACGGCCGAAAATATACTCCTCCAAATTCAAACTAGAATATTTGACTTAACCGAACTTTTTTTTTGTAGTTTAGATTTAGCGATCCCAAAAACATATAAAGAACGAAACTTGTAGGGCCTGTTTGGGCCACGGATTATGTTTCAGCAACCCACAATAACAAAAATATCACAAACTAAAAAAAAAGTTATGGTTTTTTGAAGGTTATTATCAGAACTCTTCGGTGTTAGGATCTTTTGGACAGCGGAACATATACTCCTCCAAATTCAATTAATAACAGCAGTTCTTATTTTAAAATATTATGTTATGTTTTAAATTATCAAAAAAGCATTTTTGACTCAAATAATATTTTTAGCTTTAATTAACTCCGAATGAACTAAAAAATTATTCTAAGCAAACAAAAAAAAGAGTTCAGCTTCAAATAGCATTAAAAAAATATATTTATTCTACGAAATTCAATTAAGAACAGCTTCTAAAAAAATAACAAAATAAGCAAATGTTTTGTAAAAAAAAGAAGGGAAAATCATTAACTTAATGAGTCCAGGCGGTCGATTTTTTATAACCTCGAAAATTTGGCATCGACAAGAATAACTATCTGAATATCTGAATTTTGGGATTTGAGCCTACTGCTTCCGAAACTGTATCTGGGCAGCTCCTGCACCATCTGAAATTTGCGGCCGCGACGGGACAGCTTCCTTCATATGTTCTCAATTGGGTTGCTAGTCCAGGCGATCGAAGTATTTGATCTGGAATATAACCACTACTGGCCGTTAAGAATCGGATGAAGCTTTATCTTGTTGAAAAAAAAAGCATTTTGGTCAGCTTGGTGCTTCAGAAAGTCAATAAGAACCTCATTAAATAATTTTATGTAGCTTTCCAAATTCATACGGGTGATGATTTTTGAAAATGGGCGTCCTACTCTGGCATTTCAAAACCAACCCCCATTATGTCTGTTGGAAATGCGTTCCAGACTGTTTATGTCATGCCTATATAGGAGCTAGAGACACGAAGGCCTTACCAGCCAGTGCGCATATTTCCTCAGAAGATTAAGTTTGTTAAACTATGTCAATATCTGCCCCCGTTCCTCCGTAATATATTTTCCATGTTTTGAAGCAAGAGATGCATCATGGTCTCATACATCTGGGTCTCCAAAATTGAACTTAATCAGCCCGATACAACAAAAGTTATAGGCAAAAATCTACAAATTTCAAGTCCCCTTGCCAATAAACTATATCAATATTTTACTCAACGTCACTTCGGTTAATAAGTGACTTAGATTCACAAATTTTGATATGCTGATAAATGTGGCTCTAATGAACGAATCCACACTAAATTTGATCGATACGACCCCCCAACTCCGCAATCGATTTACCGTGATTTCTTCCATTCCCCTCAACAAATAACTTCAAACTTACCCCATTTACTTCAAATAACTTCTCTGACGTAACCTTCGATTTTTAACAAAATAGCGTAAAATTTACGGAACATCTATAGATCGTTCAGCACCAAAAAAAAAAATAAATTTGAATTAAATTGGAAAATTCTTAGAAGAAATATGTAGGAATACAATTTTTGCAGAAAAGAAGTATAGGGTATTAAACTGTCGGGCACCATAACGACCATATTTCATAAAAAGTTACAACATTCTAAACATTTAACTAGAATATTTTCTAGTCCAAAGATTCTTGTTGTTCAGAAAATGTAAAATTTTGAATATACTGCTTTAACTAATAAATATATATACAGACTAGTGAGCCCGGCAGACGTTGTCCTGCTCAAACTTTTTGAATACTCTTAAAGTGTATAAACATCGTAAGATTCTCTAGTTAGCTTATCTAGACAATCATTAGATTTTTGGATTGACTTTCATGACTCTCTAAAAAGCCGTATGGATGAACTTAAGTATTTTTAAGAGAGCTCGCATCTCTAATAAGCTCATGCCCCACAGAAACTACAATTCAACCCCTTTGCGACTACGCTTCTGTCTGCATTTCATGTCCAATACCCGGTGTTGAACAATTTTCTACTGTGCTACTACTATTCACGATGTTCACAAAAATGCGTATATCTCTCGCATGAGGCTTAAAACCTCCGTATTGACAACCTCTAAAACACGCAAAAATAAGATTTGAAATTCATCGACGCGTTCATGAGAACAGTTTCTTTTTATATATAAAATTCTCGTGTCACAATGTTAGTTACCCTACTCCCTACTATCGGTCCAGCCATTTCGGAGGAGTATGGGTACTAACATTGTGACACGGGAATTTTATATACCTATAAGATATAATAGCCAACTTAAATATTTTTGAATATGATTAGGTTGATTTTTTTACAGCTTTTTAATTGTAAAATGTTTGTCGTGGTCTGGTCACGTTTACGTCTAAGTCGTTTCGGCCTCATTAGTATGCAACGGAGCTCCAACACAAAACGATTTATGCTTTTTGTTTATAATGTGTGCAATATTTTTATGTTGGGAATTTTTGAACTATGTTCGGGAGTAGGGGAGGAGGAGCACAAGTGCGGGGTGTCAATTGCATAAGTTCATGTGCGAATTGCTAAGTAGGGCAAGTTTGTTGCCTAAGTCTTTTGATTTGGGCGTCGTCAGACATTTATTCTTGGAAGAGAGTAAATAAAAGAGAGAAGAACTTAACAGTTTTACATTTTACATTCACTTTTTATTTTGTGTTTTTTTTTTATTGTTCTGTTTTACTTTTTCAATGTGTTTTTCTTGTTGTTGTTATGGTTATGAATAATGGTAATGATGATAATGAAACATTGATGATGATGATGATAATAATTATAATGAACGTATGCATGTAGTTTTTTTTTTTTGTTTTCCTTTTTGTTTTTCTTTTATGCTGTTAATTAATGTGGAAATGAAGAAAAATGATTGCTGTTGTGTTAGTTGCTATAATATATAACCCTTGGCCTGGCTAGGCAATCCCATGCCGGATTACGCCTGGCACGCAAACAGATGCAGTTGTAGTACCAAAGTTGCCCATAGAATGTTGTGTGGAGTTGTTGTTTTTCTTATGTGTGTTTGTGTTGCTATTTGTATCTGAGTTGAGTTGATGGCGCCTAAATCTGCGCGGCCAATGGAACGCTCTCTGCCAGCTGAGGTTGCGGTTGCGGTTCAGCTGGTGCTGCAGCTGGAGCAGACTTGATCAGCTCCTCAATTTGCGGCTGGGCTATATGAGAAGAATTGCATAAAAATGTAATAAAATACATTAGTTTGTGTTTGGCTTCTCACTTACGTTCCTCTTTTAAGGATTCCTTGGCTATTTCGGCGCTCTGCAGCTCCTGTTTGATGGCATTGGCCTCTAGCAAACGCCCAGCAAACTCTGCCTTCTGTTCGGGTAGGGGCTCTGCGGCAGCGGCTTGTGCCGGCAGCTGTGGCTCTGCAGCAGCAGCGGCTTGTGCCTTGAGTAGTGGCTGCACAGGCAGTAGTGGCTCTCCCTGCGGCAGTGGCTCTGCCAGCGGCAGCTCAGGTTGCTTCTGTTCCTTGAGCAGCGGCTCTTCGGCCTTAAGCTCCTGCTCTGGCTGAATGCTGCGCGCGCGTATGGCCGATATGGGTGTCAAATAGACTGCCTGTCCATGCACCACATCTACCACCGGCGTGTGATAAACTTGTGGCAAGCTATAGAAGTGACGCGCCTCTGTAGCTGTCAGCAGCGCCTGGGTATTTGCAGGCGTTTCAATAAATTCAATTTTATCAGTCTTTAATTTTTGATCCTCCTTCTTAATAACTGAATTGGGTGGATAAAAACTGGGAAAGAAACCAGAGCCAGCTGCAGCTGCGGCCGCCGCTGCCGCATTGGATGCTTCACTAAACTGTCCACCCCAGCTCTCGGCACCAGCCTGCACTTGCTGCTGTATTTGCTCAATGTTCTGCGAGATCTGATCAATTTGTTTGGTCTCTGGCAGCAATTGGTTAGCGCTAGCGCGTCCAGCACCCACGGAATCCACTACAGGCACTACAGCGGCGGCCGTGCCTGCTGGTACATAGACAATGGTCTCCTCGTGATGCGGGGAAGAAACGCGTGCCACCGGCGACAAGCCATGTACATAACGTAGTGCCGGCTCCAGATGCACCTGCGCCTGTGGCGTCACAATAACAATGTGAGAGGCTTGCTCATGCACCGGCAGCGCATTGGTCACTGCCAACAGGCAGAATAAGGCCAAGATGTACATCGCGCTGGAAAGGCAAAAAGATAGCTAGTTTACTCTATTGTTAGCCCAAGATAATGCCTCTATAAACTGGTATTGACGCTATTTATAGTTAGCCAGGCAAAGACCATTCTAAATTTAACGTACTTATATTGCATGTGAGCATCGGGAAGGATGCGCGCATTGAACTTTTAACCGGTTTGCTTTATGGTATCCATATAATTGTTGGCTCTGCTAGTGGGCAAGTATTTCTGGTGTACATACGAATAATTTACTTTAATTATTTGCCAGTTTTTGCAGTAGATACTTGAAATCGATCGGATCGTTTTTTTTCTCTGTCTCTACAATTTCCGAATTTGACAAAAAATATCATCAAGATAAGTGGACAAAAATTTTTTTTTATTGTTTTCTGGAGGGTCCTTAATTGTAGGCAGAAAATAAATTGAATTTTCGATGCAAAATGCTGGTAGTTATAGGCAGAGACGTAAGTTTTATTTTGTAGCCAAGAAACTAAAGTAAGGTTAGGTTAGGTTGAATACGCTGCTCAGTCCGTGACTGAGATCATCCACAGACCATGAGATCCATTGTGTTGCCTAATTATTTTTTAAGAGGCGGAAAGGAATATGGGAATGGAAGGGGGAATCTAAGCTTGGGCTCTTAATTAAAAAAAAAATTAATTAAAATCTTATGTTTATCTTTTAAGCACATAAATATATTTTTAGGCTCAAAATATTACATGTTTACCGAAATCGTTGGATTTTGCACAGTTTTAGTTTAGGATAGATTTTATTTTTTTGTGTACTGCAGAAAAATAAGGTAATAATGGACTGATGTTTAAAATTTGTCGTGTACTGAAGAAAACAATGAGATGTTAATGGACTGATGTCGAAATGTAATTTAACAATATTCCATTTCATAAGAATTACACAGGCCCACGAAATAAATCAAAGTTGTGTGAACTCATTTGGATCGCGGAATATGAACATTCGAAAAACTTTCAGTACTAAAGCGTTCTACGATAATCTCCAATAACCACAAAACATTTTTAAATATTTTTATCAACGATATTTTGAAATTTTTTGGGATGAACTCATTTGGATCGCGGAATACGAACATTCCAAAAACTTGAGTACTAAAGCGTTCAGCGCTAATCTCCAAAAAGCACAGAGCATTTAAAAAAAAAAATATTCTTATCAACGATATTTTGTAAGTGTTTGGGATCGCATTATGAATCGGACGCCTAAAAGCTCCCGCATGTAAGCGTTCTAAGATAAACTTCCAAATCCCTTGCTTTTAAAGTTATGTCAGAAACTCTTATGTGCTTGGACTTTTTAGACCTCGGATTGGGATTCAGCGACCTCTAAAGAAATGTTCTAAACTCTTAGCACCGTAACTGTTATTTATTTGTGTGGCTATGTTAAAAAGCTGATCTAAAAAAAATCCGACAAATTTTTCGGAGTCGTTAAGTCCGAATCCGATGTCCAAGAATCCCCGAAGTGCTGTGGTTTTTTGAGATTGTCTTATGTATACGATTTTATTAAATTGTTTCAAAACCTTTAGGTATTGGGTGTTTTTTGGACCACTCTCGATGACAATATTTAGATATTTATATTTACACGAATTCCGCAGTATTTAAAAAACGAAAAATTTTAGATCTTGTCAATTTATATAACAAACGAATGGATTTGACAATAGTGCTATTAGCTGTTGTATTTTTGTGTGGCTGTGTTAAGAGCTAACTTAAAAAAATATCAAAAATTGATCGAAATCCGGTTCCGATGTCCAACAATTTCGATGTGCTGTGGGTTTTGAGATTGTCTCTAATGTACATCCTTTAATACGATTTTAGGAAATTGCTTCGAAAACCTCTGGGTGTTGGGATTTTTTCGAAGTCTCACAAATGCATACGGGTAACATTCGAAACACTTTTTTATGGGCTTATGCTTTTGATATTTATACATATTTAGACAAATTTCACAGGACTTAAAAAAATGAAAAGTTGTAGATCTTGCCAATTTTTATAACAATCGAAAGGATATGCTAATAATATTATTGACACAATAAGTAAAAATGAGAAGGTTTATTTTTTTCGATATTGGCCCAATGTGGCCTAGAGTTTATAATGAGTCTCAAGATGTGTTTTTACAAACAAATATCCCAAAAAAAAAATTCTTAAAACCTTTTATAATTTTATTTCTACTTAGATAGCAAGTCCATATACTAATGAACTTTTTTGTACATTTCTTTAAACTTGGCTGTAAAATTTAACGTATTTCTTGATTATAAGGCCCAGTCTGTACTTGACCAAGTTACTGTTTTAACCCTTTGATTACCAACTCTCTCGAGGAGATCGCGGATGTATAACAATGTGTAACTACGCCTCTTGTATCCAATTCGCAGAAATTTAAAACTTTCTAATAGCTTTGCAAATGTTTACCACTTGACATTTAACCCCAATTAAATTGTTCAGCCCACAAGCAACAAAAAAAAAAAAGTAGTCAATTAAATTTGAAAACTTACCTTATTCCTCTGGTTCTTGCTGGTTCTTTTATGATCTGCTCAGATACACTTCACTTTCCAAACAAAAATGTACAACTACAATGGCTTTATGTGCTTTTATGGCCACAATAAATGGTAATAGTTCCACAAGATAATAATATCACAAAAGAACTAGCGACGCTTGGCTGCTGCTGCTGGTGGCACAAATTGTGGTTAACTGACTAACTAGCTAAGCTGGTTAAAAGGCAGTACTGCTGCAGTCTTTAGTCTTCAGTCTTGACACGGCGACCACTTCAAGGAAACTGGTGGCCGACGCTGTCTTCCACGGCCTTTTATAAGATGCCAGCATCTCACTGACCTACCACAAGAACAAAGAACAGCAAAGCGAGGAAAAGACACAAGAAAAAAATTGAAATGGCAAAGAACGTTGAAAATCTGCAGCTTCCCGCAGGAAAAGAAGTTAATAAACGTGAAAAGAAAAAATAAAATAAGAGAAACAAATTCCGACTTGGCCGACAACAAAGACAGACAGACTTTGTTGGCAGTAGAGATAGCGCTATAGCCAAAAGGAGCATGAAAAGCTGGCGGCAAATGTCAGAGCTGTTGGCCAAAGTTGGTAGAACAAGCCAAGCAAGCAACCACAACAACAATCTCTGGCAACAAGTACTTGTCCGAGGGTTCTGGTTTCAGGTTCTTGCAATACTTGTATACGATTAAGGCTTCTTGTAGTTGTCTTTGTTGTTGTTGGCCAACTAGCCATGGCAGATGGTCAACGTAGATGTTGATGCCCATACATGTTGGCCAAGTTCTTCTAGCTTGAGCTCGCACACAGTTTGTTAAACCTTTATGTGTGCGCGTAATAGAAGTCAAGCGTAACCAAGGTGATGGCCAGCCAAGATCGAGCATTGCCCATTGACAGTGCAACATAGAACTGGTTCAGGTGCAAATTAAATAGCATGCCACCATCATAAACAGGCCCCCAACTTGTGTTTCCTCATGATGGAAATAATTTATACTTATGCTGTTTGCTGGAGGAAAATATAAATTAAGATTTGCACATGCTTGCACTTTGATTTCATGCACTTCATGTGGGTTGGGGATAAGGTATGCCAAGTTGGTTAAGAGCTTTGTGACGTAGCAACAAATTGCACATAGAACTTATGTGTACTATATTTCAAGGGATCATTCCAGTGCTATAGATGGGTTACAAAATTTTAGCTACACATATAATGTGCTACCTTCTAGCCATAGAGCAGCTTATCATATGGGAGAGAAAGAGGGGGATCCGAACCGGCCGTACCCAAACTACGTGACCCAATATTTGATGACCAACCTTAGTATATGCTATTATTTCTAGAAAAGAAAGTCATTTCCCTACGGGTCAAGCAATTTTAATACGTTCACTAAAATATTATTAATATGTTACATCCTATATTTAAGAATTCATAAGTTTGTCATCTGTCATTATTGGTCCTATTACTTACTTTTATAGAGTTGAATAATATAATTTTTACTATCGTATTGATTTTTAAAATGATCCATCGGGAAAGTTTGCAATTAAAATTTATTTCTTCTTATCTCTAAAAAAAATGCAGAAATTTGGGGTACATGTGGGTCTTACGATTTCAATTTTCCATTTATATCACATGATTTAATGAAATGATCCCGAATTTTTTAATAACCATGGCTTTTAACTGTTGAACGACTCAGGTAAGGCTAGTTTAATGCGGCTGATGGCTTAAAAAGTTTAGGCTGGTTGTGATACCGAGGATCTTTCTTTAAACCCTTCACCTGAGATACACACTCTAAAAGGATTGAACGACTTAATCTTTCAAAAAAGAACAACATTCATCTTATTCTTCTTCAATCCCCATTTGCTGTTAGGCGTCGGGGTAGCCTCGGGAAATCCATCTTCTCCAATTAGGTATTTCTTTAAACCCTTCACCTGAGATAAACACGCTAAAAGGATTCCCGTCCCTTGCTGCGATGTAGTTTGCAATCCTCCTTGAACGACTTGATCTTTCAAAAAAGAACAATATTCTTCTTCTTCTTCTTCAATCCCCATTTGCTGCTAGGCGTCGGGGTAGCCTCGGGATATCCATCTTCTCCAATTAGGTCGGTCCAGGCTCTCTCTTCTCATCTCTGCCAAGGTTCTGCCCCTCATCCTTCACACATCCTGGATGCGATGTTCCCAAGTTTTTCGGGGTCTTCCTCTTGGTGCATTGCCTTTCGTTCTCATTTCCAGTACCTGTTTGGCTTTTCTTGACTCCGATGTAGATGTCCGAACCATTTTAGCTGTCTTTCCTCAATTTTTTGTATAATCGACTTCTTCTGCCCTACTTCTGAACGTATTCTTTCATTTCTGACCATCAAAAAATAACAATAAAGTATAAAAATAGAAGAGTATGCCAACATCGGTGTCTTGCAGACAACCTGCCACTATCCTCTGCTCAATTTCTATTTCCTTTTACGACTTCAGAAATTTATTCCAATATTAGATATAATAGTTTCCCATTGCCATTAATTCCAAACATAGCTGCGCCTATAGACAGGCAACATTAATTTTTAAGCTTAAGACGCAAGTTTTATTGGCAGTTTGTGCAACATTTTTTAAATAAGGCATTAAAAATATCAACACTTTCAAGATACATAAATTATTATGGTAAGCATTAAATAGAGTACTAAAAAGATATCGGAATATCTTGGGAAATGGCTTTTTTATTCAGAGTGTAGACGTCGCTTGGGGGCTGCTCGGGAGATGGGAAAAAGCGCTTGTCGTGCCGCATAATCCTCAGCTATGGCAGTGCGCCATTTATGCACTAAATCTTCACCGCCTGTAAAACGCAAGGGTGGACGCAGTGAGGCTGTTTCACGCGTGAGTGGAAAGCGTGCCAGGTTCATATCACTATAGTCGTAGTCATCGATGGCAGCTTTCTCAGCCGCCGAATGGGGTGTCTTGATGATCAGATGATTGCGTGAGGGTAATGATATGCTAAAGGCAGCCGCCTCTTCCGGACTAACGCCAGCAATGGCTGTTGCTTTGGGTGAAGCAACTGAAAGACCATTACGACCGGATAAGGCCACTGCATTGGGTTTCGAAGAGGCAACGCCACCTTCGCCAGCTATAGAGAGACCTGTTTTGGGGTTAGAGCATGTTAACTCATTAGTAAAAACAAAAAATTCAATTTGTGCTTACCCACGGGCTTGGCTTCCGCCACAGCTGCATCTTTCTTGGGCGCCATTATGGCCACACTGTCATTGACATCCTCATAGGGATCTTCATTATTGGGCGGCAAGAACTCATCGGGCGTCAATTGCTGTTCAGTTACTTCTTCTATTTTTTGCTCATCAATTTTCTGATCCACCACATGGCTAGCCTCAAGTCCAAAGTTTGAGGGATGCAGCTGTGGCAGTGGGAATAGATCGGGCTGCAACAAAATACTAAAATCCTTGATCTGTCCAGTTTGTTGCAATAAAGCCAGATTCTGTGCCGCCTTGCCCAGCTCCAGCAAGCTGCTAGCATAAATTTTGTTGTCCTCCGCACTAAAGGCGCCCTTGCGCTTGGCTAGCTCTTGTATAGCTACCAATCTGGCAGCTGCCAATTGAATCGTATTGAAATCTTGAGGCACTGTGGCCACTAGATGACTAACATTGGATGTGGCGCCGTTTGGACCCGCTGTAGCTGTAGCACCTGCCGCAGCTACAGTTATGGTGTCATCCGCTTCACGCAGCTTGGCACGTTGATTATGTGGTAACTGTTGACGCCCCAAGATGTAGCTGCTGATGCTGCCATCATGTTGACCGCGCAGCTGCAGCAGCTGGCCATTAAGACCGCCATAATAAGGATGCTCCTCAAAGATGAGTGGTTCATTAGCTCTGTGTCTAGTGGGTAGCGGGTGGGCATGGATAGATGGTTATAGAGATTACATAGAACAGTGCTTTTATATACAGCAATTGGGCCTATACAATTGTGGTGCTGTGCGTGGCGCTACTTACAGTTGGGTGAGAAAAGGAGAAAGTGCAAGTGTGGGGGAAAAACATAAAGAAGCTAGATAGATAGTTACTATGTCTACTTATAGAGTAGGCCCATAAATACAAAGCATATAAAGTTACATTTACTTTATTTACATGTCTAAACATGATACAGTTTGGCCTCTTATGCCGCAGCTTAGTGTACTAAAGTTACTAAGAGTATTGCACTTAGTTTAGGAATATTTTTATACTGGCCTCCATTTTAGTTGAACAAGTCCAGCTCCAAGTCAGCTGCGGCATGCGCTTTGCCACCCACGCCGGCAATCGCCACCGAATCAGGATTAAAGTATACATTAGTAGGCACGCCTTTTTTTAAAAGTGCCCTGGAAATGGGCATGGAAATGGCTGTGCCACCGTTTCCCACCACGGCCTTGGAATGTGGTTCTAGTATAAGTGCCGCCTGCTTTTGTCCATTTAGAGTCTGCGCCTGCGCGCTGTTATAAGGCAAAAAGTAATTACCAAAAGCTATCTGTGGTATATTGCCTGATGTGCGTGTCACGCCGGTGGACTCCACCTTAACCGGACGCTGCTGCTGCAGCTGTTTTATTTTAACTGGTACAAGTTTTTGTTTTAATTTTTGCGCTGTTGCCGGCTTTAGTTGTGTGCTGGATATGACATGTTTACCGGGAATAGTTACAATATCCTCTATAACGTAATTGGGATTGATTTTGCTTATAGCTGCACGCAAACGTGCATCAGTTTTAAAGTCACCACTGGTTTGTGGCTTTGCTGCAAAGCTTTGCCGATCAGCAATGGCTTGTGTCTTGGCTAAACGCAGCTTTTGTAAAGTTTCAATTTCAAGCTCGCTTGAATCGGCGTCCCCAACAGATGGCTTAACTGTTTCAATTTCAGTTGTTTCAGTTGTTGTTGGCTGTGCTGGCACGCTAGATGGCGCCACATAGGCGAACGGCAAACTATAGGCAGCATAGTAAGGTGAATTTAATAACAAATAATTGGTTGGCGTTTGATAGTAGAAAGCAGGCGCAAATGCTTGTGTTGTCGTAGTTGTTGTTGTGGTTGCAGGCTGCTGCAATTCCGCATCCTGGGTTAGCTTCTCAGGCTGAGGCGTTGGCGCAGACGCAGACACTGGTGGCGCATAGTTTGCAAATGGCGCATGACGCAGCGGCCAATTTTGTAAGCTTGCCAGTTGCTGCCAATATGGACTAAATGGCGGTTTGTTTTTTGAATGTGGGTAAGGATTTGGGAGAACATGGGAAAAGTGAGAGAGTTAAAGCGGCAGTTAGTGCGATATTTTCAATATACAATATATACAGATAGTACCAACACAAATTAGTAAATGTAGAGCGCATACATAAAAAGCAGTTAAATGTTATTTATGTACATATTTACATGAGATGAAAGCAATGCACAAATTACACAATACAAACGTTTATTGTTTTACTTAAGCGCTACTAAAAATACTAACAGTCAAAAAATATAAATCGAAATGAATTTAACTAACGAACTAGAAGCAGCTGGGCAGCAAAATGTATCCATAAAAAAAAGGTTACTCCATCGCTGTTCAGCTGCTCGCATAAGTTCGATTGAAGCAAAGTTACTCAAGCCTCTTCCTGTTCGTTCTCCTCCGAATCTAAAACCGTACCAGTTGGTGGCGCATAGTAAACTGTTGGCCCAGTGGCCACAACTTTGCCTTCACGCGGAAAAGTTTTTTCTGCTAAATTTGTGCGCTGCAGTGCATCCTTTAAATCTACATCGGCTGGTATGGCTATAACCTTAGCGCCAGGACCGGCTATGGTCAAGCTGCGTGGATGTGTCAGCGCATAGCCACCTGGTCCCACAATAGCCGTACCACCGCTGCCCGCTGTGGCTACACCGCCCGGTCCAGCTATGGCTATGCCGCCCTTGCGCACCTTTAGACGCTGTATAATTATGCCACCTTCACGCAGCGCTTGCTTTTGTGTGCCTTGTTGTGCTGTCACCAGTCCACCCACTAGATGCTGTGCCTTGTGCGCAAATAGATGCTTCTCGGCTGATACGCTGCTGTCCAGCTCGGCCACATTGTTTTCAAGATGTTCGACGGTATCGTCGCTACCACTGCTACTGTTAACAGCACCGTCGCCACCGCCTTCTTTTTCATCATCCCATTTGTAGTCTTCCTGCGCGGAGTCTGGCGTTATGTACAGCTGTTGTGGCGGATGTTGCAGTGGTATGTTCTGCAACAGCAAAGGCTGTGTGGCCACCGCACTGGGAGCTATGGTGCTCACCGTAGCAGCAGGTGTGCGAAAGGGATTGAAGATATTTTGAAATGCGGTTTTGATTGCCGTAGATGTTTGATTCTGCACCTGGGATAGATTAACAGTGGGCACGCGAAATGGGTTTAAGGTAATGCGATTTCGATTTGGACGCGCTGTAGCTGTAGTGGTCTGTGCGCCCTGAGTGACCAAACCGGGCGTCGTAATTTTAATATTAGATGAGAGTGTAGCCGTGCCGCCACCAGGCAGCGGCTGCTGCGCAACTGCATTAACCTGTGTGTCCTTGTTCTTTAGCGGCTTTATGCGCTTGCGTGTGATCTGTGTTTGCGTATGGATATTGGTAGCGTTCTGTGTATTGCTGGAACTGGAGCTAGCTTGCACTCTAAATGGGCGGTTGTTTAGCTTGTCTCGATTGGCGGCCGCTTTAGTCTCCTCTAGACGTGCCTCTTTGCTGGGCAGGCCAACAGATGGCGTGCTTGTGGTTGTGTTGCTGCTGCCAATAGAGGGCGTGACGCTGTCAGCTGCAGCATCATCGTCTAAAGAGCTGCCTTCATCCTTAAGCGCCAATTCACGTGGTAGGAAGAATAAGTGATATTTGGGCGTGCCCTTTGCCTGATTTTTTGTTGGTATAGACTTGGCTTTGCCATAAAAGCTATCCACATCACCTATGATTTTATAGCCTTTAATGCGATACTCCTGTGGCGCATAGTCGTGCAAATACTGCTCCTTGTTGAGCTTAAAGAGACGCACAGGTATGGCAAAATGTGCGGGCAATTGTTTGGCCTCTTCGGCATTGCTGGGCTTGGGCAGCTGCACTTGACTGGGCTGATAATAGAGCTGTGTGTGGTTGGGCTTTGGATTGCTGGTCGTGGTAAGCCGTGCCAGCGGCGGCACATTGTACGAGGTGGCATCTTGCCGGGTTAACTTAACGGCGCGTATGGAGGGCTCTAGCAAAGTTTGGCCATTGCTGCCCGCAAAATGATGCTGCTGCGCATGGAAGGGTTGATAGGCGGGCTTGGGAAACAAATACTGACTGGAGTCTAGTATGGGCGGCAGCTTTTTTTGCTCTGGCTGTTTCTTGACATAACCAAAGGCCTCATTTACCTTGGCTATTTGCTCTAGTATGCGCTTGGCCTCATCCACTTTCTCTGGCTTGGCTGCATCGGCGGCTTGTTGACGCTCGCTAGGATCAAAATCGTCGGGAAATTTGATAAGCTTTTGCTTTTCAATTCTGTAAACGAAAGTTGGGGTTGGTTTGTTTTTGGATACATTCTTTGCATGGGTTTTTTCTAAACAAAAAGCAGGCAGTGAATGAATAATTAGTTTGTCTATGGGTTTTAGTCACAAGTTTTAGTCACAACCATGCAATGATTGCGGGTTACTTTTTTTAGAGCTACTCAACTACTTATGAGGCACAGAAATGACACAGTCACAAGTCAAGGCAAGCTAGCGGAGTACTTAAAAGATAGTTTTTGTTTGGCTGTACTTACTCGACTAGCGCGGAACTGGCATCCTGAGCACGAACTGCCAAATGTGCGGCCAGTAAAAGTGTGGACAGCTGTAAATCAAAGCGGATTATAAGTTTATTAATGATTATTTAATCCCTGTGCTCAAGAGACTGATTGTGTGCCCAAAAATGCGGTCAAGCACCAGATATGAAGAAATTTTGTTGTACCTGTCAGTTTACATTTGCATAATTTCTGTGGCACGCGGAAAGAATTCTCTTTCGGATTTTTGGTTTCTGTGCTTAAAAGTGAGAGCCCCAACGCTTGGCCTGAGGTACTTTTTGCACTTTAGCTCATTATCGAGCGCTGGCTTTTGGCCAAGCCAAAGTTGTTGACACAACTTCGAAACCATTTCATTTCATATTCTATATTATTTGTTCGTGCTTCATCTTCCACTGAGCAAAATCAATATTTACGCAATCAGCATGAACCGTTAGTGACAAACACACACACACACACACACACACACGCACACACACACGCACACACACACCATATGTCACTGATTGTCAGCAAGAAATGCTCAAGTTCCCGCGGGCCGCCTTCATACAAACCATGGCTATATGTCATTGACCCAGTCAAGCGGCAAACATTTCTTGTCTCGAATTAAGTGCGAACAGTTTGGAAACTTCAGTTTTATAAAATATGGTTTCAGCCAGCTTTTTAGTTTTTGCATAAAATTTGCAAAATTTTTTTTAAATTATTGATCTTGAGCGCTGCATTTTCTTTAGAACTTATGGAACTTTACCACCATAAATTCTCCAGCTGACAAAGATGTATTTGTTGCTGCTTTCTTTTAAGACTGTGCCCCATTGTCTTGACACGCTTCTGACGATTTTTGGGTGTGTTTCAATCTGGGCACATATCCAAAAATAAACTGGGTTAATATACGAATGCAAAGTTTACACAGCATTTGATTGTCTTAATTCTTTGTTGTGCTGCTTTTTTTAATTAAATGTAAATGGTTTCTGAAGTTTTCGGTTTCAGAAATATGCCGCAGAGACTACAAGCATTTAGGCTTTCATTTTATAGCTTTTCGGAGAGCTAAACGACACTCGGGAACTTCAGCTTAATATGTGTAAACTGTCGTAAAATTTGTTATCGTTTGGTTATTAAAATTAAAGGCAATTTCGGTTTAAAAAATGGCGTACTTAAAATCAGGCGTGGACGACTTTGGGATACCCTGTACCACTAGCTTGCAATAAAGTCCGGTTTCTTCACAAAAAACCAAAAACAGAAGAATTTGTAAGCAAACATTCGTTCCTATGGAAGCTATATAATACAGTCAACTGATTTTGATTTAGTACAGTGCTAAGGAACTATAAAAAATTTACGAATACCAAATTTCAATAGCTTCACAAACAAACGAAGCACAACAAATTTTCTTCAAAAATTGATTTTTTGAAAGATCGGCCCTGTGGGAGCTAAAGGGTGATTCATTAAGACCTTTTTTTCAATAGGGATTTTCGTGTGGATCACGCGTGATCCATGACAGCTGTCAAAGACAAAGTTGTTCAGTATTCATTGGCAAATCACCCGAACAAAGAATGTTTTTCGTGCGCTGAGATCAACTTATGGTCAACATAATCGACCCACCGAACAAACAATTCGTAACTCCATCACCAAATTTGAAACCATTCATTGTTTGATGATACACGACTAAATCGACCACATCCAGCACGAAGTGAAGAGAATGACCGCGAGGAATCGATTCGGCGCCGATCGCAACAACTTGGCCTGTCAACCACCTGGCGCATTTTACATTTGAATCTCGGCTTGAAAGCATACAAAATTCAACTCAGTCAAGAAATGAAGCCGAATGACCTTCCTGCACATCGCCGTTTTAGTGAATGGGCTCTTGGTAAGTTCGATGAAGATCCGTTGTTTTCGACCAAAATTTTGTTCAGTGATGAGGCGCACATTTGGCTCCACGGCTTCTTGAATAAGCAAAATTGCCGTATTTGGGAAGAAAATCAACCCGAAGAGGTTCACCAGCTGCCATTACATCCAAGAAAAACAACGGTTTGGTGCGGTCTGTGGGCTGGTGGAATCATTGCTCCGTATTTTATTAAAAATGAGCCAGGTGCTAACGTTACCATCAATGGCGTACGCTATCGGACCATTTTAACGGACTTGCCTGAAATTGTTGGCCGTGATCTCGACGACATTTGGTTCCAACAGGATGGCGCTCCGGCCCACATTGCCAATGAAACAATGGCTCTATTGCGAGGTCAATTTGGTGAGCGATTAATTTCACGTACGGGACCCGTACCTTGGCCGCTAAAATCGTGCGATATCGCATCGCTCGACTTTTTTCTTTGGGGTTACGTAAAGTCAAAAGTTTACGTGGACAAACCAGCAACGATTGAGGCCTTGGAAGCCAACATTACTCGTGTTATTGGCCAAATACCAGTGGAAAGGCTTCAACGAGTCATGGAAAATTTGACCTTCAGGATAGACCATTTAAAACGCAGTTGCGTCCAACATTTGAACGAGATTATTTTTAAAAAATAAATGCCATAAAATATCCTTTTGAAATCGTTAATAAAGATTCCATCATTCCTTTGAAATTTGCATTTGCCAAATCATTAAAAAAAAAGGTCTTAATGAATCACCCAATATATGCTTAAGTTGTCTAAAAAATTTACAAACGCCAAATTTGGTAACGATATCTTTATTAAAAAACGAAATATAGCGAATTTTGCTTTAAAAAAGTTATTTTGGTCGATCGATTTTAATCAAATTTGGTACAAGCTTGGGAAATAAATAATAATTAAAAAACTTTTGAATACCAAATTTGGTTACAATATCTTCATGAACAAACGAATCCATCTAAAACTTTTTTCGACTTCTCTATTCACCCTGATCATATTTTAGGTAACTTTGGGGTGTCTCTGACGTCTCCTTCTATATGTTACATACTTAATATACCCTTTGTACCCTACGGTACAGGGTATAAAAAGTTAAAAAAGTCTGAAAATATCTTCTTATGAACTGTCTGCTTTGTGGCGCTATTTTGCTAGATCATAAATAAAATTTATGACTTGCTGGAAAATTATTAATGAAATTCTGTAGCCCACGCAGTTTTGTATGCTGCTGGCATATTGATTTTGCTATTCCAGAAAATTATAAATGGTTTTTGAATATTTTATTATAAACAAAATTTGTGCTCATTGAATTATGTTACTCTTATGGGCGACAAAACATTTAAGGGTGTGTAGAAATTATAAAAAAAAAAATACCATGAATACATAATGACTCAAGCAGCTTCTTAAGGAATTTCACTTTTAAGAAATGGCAAGCAAAAACAAAAAAAGGAATCTGTCTATATAACATGAAAGTTCAAAGCAAAAAGTCAAAATTTCTCAGTTCAGTCAACTTACTAAATAGCCAAGTTGAAAGAAAGGTCAACATAAGTGTTTAATACATATTCATATATATATGTTATACCATGCAATATATTTCTTTTCTTTTTAAGACATAAATGGACTTTTGATTAGTTTTTATAAGTCGTTCAAAAAAACAGAGAACACAAAAATTTGCATACTATCTAACAATAATTTAGGCTAATTTGTTCTTTTGCCAAAACTGGTAAAACGTAACAAAAATTGCCTAGCGAAAGTTCAAAGCACAGCAGTTAACTAATTATAAACGAAAGACTTAAGACACGAACTTGCGCTAGAAGGCAGTCAAACCAACAGATACATGATTTATTATGACCACAAAACCCATTTTAATGCTTTTATATACTACTTACTAGTAAATAATGCATATTTTTTGTAGTAAATTAGCTGCCGCTTCTCTTAATTATTTGTTTTTTTTTTACACTGGCCAATTAGCAAATCCAAGCAAGCGCTGGCCTTGTAAGTGTCCTTGAACTGCAAACGGGAAAAATGCAGTATTATCACGCGGCTATATCTGGTAGATACATATATGTAAAATAACTAAAACAACAAAACAAGACTATTTTTATGAGACAGTTTTTGTGAGCACTTAACGGAGCACAACACGACGGGCCTTTTTTAAGCCTTTTTTTATTTCAGCAGGAACACGATACACGCACACACGCACGCAATGGTTTACTTTATACACTACTACAACAGTGCAACGCACCTTTTTAGAACAACCAAACCAGGCAACGACAAAAGATGAACTGATTCGTGCGAATGCCCAACGGCCCTGTTTATAACATTTTCATTAGCAATGCGCAACGGGTAGAAGCTACAGCCGCAGCAGCAGCGGCAGCGACGTCAACGCCAACAGCGTACACGAAGAAATGGCCAAGTTAGTAGGCCGCAGGTGTAAGAGCTTAAACATGGCCAGAGAGCGGCGTCGACACGCCACTTAAGAGAAACTTGCGTGCGCGGCACGTACTCCAAGCGCCTCGTCTTATCACTGCCGGCCATCTGTGTGTGGGGTTAATACCTAGGTTATAGCACTTCCATACCAAAAACAAAAAAAAAGGTCTCTAGATCTTGGGTACGTACCTTTTTTTTTTGGTTTCTTCATTCATCAAAGCTTACATTATTAGCTGATAAAAATCATGTGAATATTAGCGCTCATTTGTGAAGTGATTTTTTGTACCCTAAGCCCGTATGAAAATCGAGCTAGGGATATCAAATTAAGATGTACATTATCCATATGACTGTCATTCGGGCGAAACTTGTTATGTAAAGTGTTGATCAAATGCAGTTTGAATAAATATTTATGAAAATAAAGAGACCCACACTCATCAATTTTGGATCCCTTCCCATTGAGAATGCCAACAATCTTTGTTTTTCGTAAATGTGTTTACACATAAGTTAGAGCCATCAAGAGTTATAGGATCGCAAATGCGGCAGACCATAACTCCTTTATACCAAAATGCTTATTTTAAAATGGAAGCGTTTTGTACGCTTTAGGAGTATTGCGAGAAAAATCATATGAAAGGTATGCGATGAGCAGGAGGGTTCGCATAGATAAAAAGTAGATGTGGTGGGCTCTAGCTAAAAGACGCTATTTGCCCAAGAAAAGATCAATTGATTCAATACGGCAATATGCTGTTGGTTAGAGGTGGGATACTATCGATAGTGCCACAACTTCTTAATTTGACTCCGATAGTTGATACCATCGATAATATCGATAGTACTATCTAACAAAGTGAAATATTTCACACAAAAAAGGGCGCATCCTTCAAATAAGTACCATAGAGTAAGGGGGAAAATTTCTAACACTTAAAAAAAGAGTATTTCATAATTTAAAAAAAAACGTTTTATTGGTGACACTTAAAAAAGCGATCCTTTATGGTGGCCATTAAATAATTTAATAAAATGGCGTAAAGTCGGGCGCAGACGAATTAGGGATACCCTGTACCACCAGCTTGCAATAAAATCCGGTTCCTTCATAAAAAACCAAAAACAGAAGAATTTTAACACAAACATTTTTTTTTGACCGATCGTTCCTATGGGAGCTATATGATATAGTCAACCGATTTCGATCAAATTTGACACAGTGCTTTAATACCTTAAAAAATATCTGAATGCCGAATTTAGTTCAAATATCTTTACAAACAAACGAAACACAACGAATTTTGATTAAAAAATGTTTATTTTGACCGATTCGTCCTATGCTATGGAAGCAATATGATTTTTATAAAATTTGGTGCAATGCTTAAGACCTATAAAAAACTTACAAGTGCCAAATTTATTTCCAATATCTTCACAAACAAACGAAATACAACAAATGTTGTTCAAAAATCGGCTTTTTGGGAGATTGGCCCTATGGGAGCTATATGATATAGTCAATCGAATTTATTCAAATTTGGTACAATGCTTGGGTACTCCAAAAAACTTCTGAATGCCGAATTTGGCTGCGATATCCCTACACCCCTATGGGAGCTATATAATTTAACCCTGATATCAAAAAAATAAAATAAACTTGTCTCCTAAGGAATAATATGGGATCTAATGTGAAAGACTGGTTACTCTAGCTCTTACCATCTCTGAGATCTAGGCGTTCAAACGGACAGACAGACAGACGGACAGACAGACGGATATGGGTATATCGACTTTTCAATTCACCCTGATCATATTTTAGGTAACTTTGGGGTGTCTCCGACGACTTCTTCTATATGTTACATATATTTTCGGCTTGCACAAACTTAACATACCCTTTGTACCATACGGTACAGGGTATAATCATTTAAAAACTTTTACCTTTCAAATAGCTTGGTTTCGTGGCACAAAACCACCATGTCGATATTTCTAGATTTCAGTCGGGAACATCCATACTCTTTCAATAGAAGTAATAATAATCATTCTTTGACTTAGTGTGTTGTCCTACACAGATTTTAATTGTTTATAATAAACTTTATCTTAAATTTGTATTTCAGATAATTATTTCCGGTCTTTTGCAACACGAATTTTATGAAATTTGAAATCGCTTACTATACGGAAATGCAGGACGTCTGTGGCAATTATTGGGAGAATTTTTATAAAAAGTGGACTGTTTTAATAACTTCTAAAGTTCCCATCGGATTTGGTGAATCTAAAAGCGTCGGATGGTCAAAAAAGTTTGGTGGTAAGTCGCACTGCTTTTGTATTATTTTTGACATGTTGACAGTATACTATCGATATATCGAACAAAACCATCGATAGTATTCGTAAAATGAAACTATCGATACTAGGGTTAGTACTTTGATGAATCCCACTTCTACTGTACATCCTTCTCTTTGGATTGTTATTAATAGAGTCATTCAGGGAAATTTTTATTTTATTGTTATACACGACCTAGCTACTATCGATTTACCGTGATTTCTCCCACACTTATCAACATATAAGGTGGGCCATCTGTTAGTTTGCTTGTTAGTTTTATTTGAATATTTGTTCACAAAATTCGATAATGTCTCCCAATTGGTCACTGCGGCTGGCTCTACAAGGCCGTATGCGAGCTTCGTAATTTTCGATCATATTTTTTTTGACTAAAGTTGTTTTCTCATCCATTGATGCTGATAATGTTCCGTTGGCTTCAACTGCTGTGTTATTTGAATCGCAAAGTGCGCTTTGTTGGGTTGTTAAACGATCCATGACTAAACTTGAGTAGTTTTGAACTTGTTATATAATACGTCGAAAAGCACCAACTTTGTACGGGTATGTTGCGAATTACAAGAGTTAAACAACCATAGCAACAGATGGCCTACCCTATATGTTCTTAAAACTTTTTTAAATACCATTAAATTTCGGCTTTTGAATTGTTTAATATAATACAAATACCATATTACAAAAAAAAAAATTTGTTTATTTTTTTATTTATTGTATATATATAATTATAAAGCAGTAAATTCTCAATTATAAATGTTCGTAAGCCGGAGCAACATAGTCCTTCAAGCTGGTAAAAAAAAAACACAAAAAATACTTTTCCAATTGAAGACTTGCTTATCACCTTTTTATGTAACTTTTGAGAGCAAACTGAGTAAAGAGCATTCGATTGTCGGATACTGACAGGACTGATTCGAGTTCTTTTATCTAGTTTTTGCACACTTTTGATTTTACTTGCTGCTCAGCACTGTTTGACATTGATTAATTTGACTTTTATTGGCTTGATTGAGTGTCCGCTGCTTGACGTTAAGGGTTCTTCAAGATCAAGTGCCAAGAAGTGGTGCAAAGTATGAAAGAACTTATTTATATCAGCTACAAAAGTAGAATAAGAAAAAAAAGACGACTATAATTAGTAGGCATATAAAATGTTTTTTTTTTTATTAACTTTGCTGTATTAATTTCTTATTAAGTTGACAAAGCTAAAAACGTGTTCTAAAAAGGCTTATAGAGAATTACAATGGTTTTTTATTAAAAATTAAAATCATTTAAAAACCTTAATGAAGTATAGGAAAAAGGCAAGAACTTATTATTGATTTTAATTTTATATGTTTTTGTACTATATAAAAAACTATCAGCTTAGTCTATAAAAAATTAGTACCAGACTAATACATTCATTAGGCAAAAATAACACTATGCAACAGTTTTTTGATCCCGGCTTCAAAATAGTTGATCCCTATGTAAAATTTCACGCTGAATTCAAATCTGCTTAGAAAAATGTTGAAAGTAGAACAGTTTTTGAGATATCGCCAAATTTGCATTTTTCATGTTTTGAAAAAAGGTTAGTCTACTAAAAAACAATTTTCTCTGGTTTTAGTGAACCGATTTTTGTAAATTGGGACGAAAATTAAAGATAATAAAATTATTTCTTAAAAAAATTACAGTTGCTTAAAATCCAATCATAAATGACGAAGTTACGGCACTTCAAAATTGAATTTTTGTAAAAACTTTGATGATTTTTCAATTTTTTGCTGACTTTTACTAAGTTTTTTCGATCTTTCCATAAAAATTGCTCCGGTTTTAGATATTGGCATAATGGCGTAATCTTTTACGAACATTTTTTGCCCTGGTTCATCAACATCGGGTAAAAAATACTACCGCATTTCCAGTATTTGGTGAAATAACTCAAATTTTATTTTTTATGACTCTGAAAGCACATGAATTCTATTGCTCTCACAAGCTCAAAAGTTTTGCATTGGTCGCAAAATGTCCTCTCTGACATTGATATATAACTAATATATCGAGTTTTTGCTAGTTTTTTCAGTTTAAGAATCACATCTTACCAAGCCAAATACGAATAAACATTGAGCATTAGGAGTTTTTATTGCAGTTCAAGTTAGGAAAAAAAATTCAAATGATGTAGACCGCTGTTGTTTTTTGTACAGACTCTGTGTTTCTCGCAACAAGAACCAGCAATAGTCTCCCATCATTGCCTGATCCCACTGCCTTGGTAGCGAAACTCCATCTGCTTCATTTGCTGATGGAAGCGTTCGCCATGCTCGTCACTTTCGGCGCCTATGTTGTCCGGGAAAAAATCCAAATGGGAATGTAAAAAGTGAATTTTTAAAGACATATTTACACCTTTAAAAAATAAAAAGAAAAACCAATATTGGTAAATATAAAAAATCGAGAAAAAACAAACTGAAATTATACCAATTTTTTTGTAGTTTTCCATTAAATCATCAACAATTTCTTTGTAGTCCTCACTTCTTTTGTTGCCGAGAAAACTAGACACTACTGCGCAAAGCGATCCCCATGCTTTAGCCTCGTCCGCTGATAATGCCGAGTAAAATTCTGTGTTGTTCTTGTTCATTAGCTTTTTGATTTGCGGACCCACAAATACGACTTTTCAAAAATGTTAAGTAAAATTTGAATTCGGAGGCAAATTTTGGATAAAAATTGCTTATTTGGTGCGACCAATGCAAATCTTTTGACCTTGTGAGAGCAATAGAATTCATGTGCTTTCAGAGTCATAAAAAATAAAATTTGAGTTCTTTCACCAAATACTGCAATTGCGGAAGTTTTTTTACCCGATGTTGATGAACCAGGGCAAAAAATGTTCGTAAAAGATTACGCCATCATGTCAATATCTAAAACCGGACCAATTTTTATGGAAAGATCGAAAAAAACTTAGTAAAAGTCAGCAAAAAATTGAAAAATCATCAAAGTTTTTACAAAAATTCAATTTTGAAGTGCCATAACTTCGCCATTTATGATTGGATTTTAAACAACTGTAATTTTTTTAAGAAATAATTTTATTATCTTTAATTTTCGTCCCAATTTACAAAAATCGGTTCACTAAAACCAGAGAAAATTGTTTTTTAGTAGACTAACCTTTTTTCAAAACATGAAAAATGCAAATTTGGCGATATCTCAAAAACTGTTCTACTTTCAACATTTTTCTAAGCAGATTTGAATTCAGCGTGAAATTTTACATAGGGATCAACTATTTTGAAGCCGGGATCAGGAAAATTTTGAAATTTTGTTGCATAGTGTAATTAATTGTTAACTCTTTTATGATATCCCAAAAAAAATTATTAATTTTACCTTAATATGCGAAGATTGAGTGATATATTGACAAATGTCTGGTGTAAAAACTGATTTTGCGCCTTAATCATAAAATATCGACAGATATCATAATTATGGCTTAAGACTTAATTTTGTCTTTAATATATTACTTTCACATGACCTGAGAGCAAAATTAGGTTTCTTTAAGGCTAATATATTATTGTTTTTCAGTAATATTCAATAGCGTTGTCCTTAAAATAAGAAATTGCCACCAACTCTACCTCCTTTATTCTGTAAAATTTTTTTTAAGTAATGTTCCAATTTTTTAACCTTAGAAAAAAGAAAGCAATTAGAGGGAGCTAAATTAACTTTCAACTGATAATGTCATCTTTGGCGACGATTCTCCTTATTTAGTTGAACGGTGTAATTTATCGATTTGCCTGAAATGAAATAGCCGGACAGACAGACATAGCTATATCGACGCGGCTGTTGATTTTATCCATAAGATACGAAAATCTCGATTTTTTTCTTTTCTTAATAAGTACAGTAAATTCATGTTCAAAAAAGACGACTATTGGCAAAAATACGAAATGGATAAAACTCACAGGTATCGTTAGGGACGTTATTCTAAGGCGTTGCGCAGCCCTCTGGGCACGGTTATTTCGGCACGGTTTTCTCATTATATCTAATTTTCTTAAAACGGCATTTAAAGGTCGAAATTATCTATCACGCAAGACATAAATGCTGTAAGATTATTGGTTCCTGCAAAATGTCTGTTTAAAGTTAAAATAAAAAATAAGAATTTTTTTCCAAAATCTTACCAATATGTTTTATTTAAGTAATTGAAATGTTCTACAAAAATGCTCTAAACAATCTCTCCTTCTAAACAAACGAATTATCCACCTAAAACTTTTGGATGTTTTCGAAGCCTTATAATGTAACCTCCATTTTAAAAAAGTAAATTACTTGTGTCCTATGGAATAATACTGGATATAATCTCTTACCATCTCTGAGTCATCTTGGCGTTCATAAAGACGGACGAACAGACAACGTACATCGGTATATCGACTTCTCTAGTCACCCAGTTCATACTTTTGGTAACTTCGGGGTTCTCCGACGAATCCTTCTATATGTAACATAATTTTTCGGCTTGCACAAACTTAATATACCTTACCATACGTTACAGGGTATAGAAACTTGCATAGGAACTAAAAAATATTCCTGTGTTTAATTTTCCTAAAGAAGCCAACGTTTTGATAGGACAACGTCAGGCGGCTCCTTAAGTAGTCCAAATAATTTTAAATTTATGAATTATGAAATAAATAAGTTAGTTTTTAAATTCACAGAAATGTTTCTGTCTTTAGATAAAGAAAACAAAAGACTTAGGACACGAACTTGTGCTAAAGTTTTAAAGTTGAGAGTCCTTTATATAAGCTCTTTTGGGAAATACGGGACACGAACTAGCTGGATGTTTTAAATTTCGTATTTATCGATTCCTTTTCAATTAGAAATTCTACGAAATTATAAAACTCTTCAGCTGCATATCCCAGTTACATCCGCTAATCGATTTTACTTTTCTTTAGAGTTTCTTTAATTTCAAGATCAATTCGCTATTGCATGGCATTTACACAAAAGATAAACCCAGCCATTAGCTCATCCTGTTGCCCACTGACACATTTTCAAGTTCATTTCCAGCTTAAGTAGCTCCAGCGTATAGAGACGCCAACTATAATATTATTTATGCGTATTTGCACCTCTATTTTTAGAACACCTGCAGATAAATTGCAAGCTACCGATTTTAACCCAACAAATTAATATTGTAATTTGAGCTAGTCCGGAGATGATGATATCTCTGTTTTTTGATGGCATGACTGCACATTATTGATTATAGCCAAGGAAACATAGGCCTGGAGTCACGAATGGTGGGTCGAACTTTTTATGTGGCATGCGGCATGTGGCACGTACAAATAAAAATCAATAAAATTGCCTCAAGATTTATGGTTTCGAATTTTAACGGGTTTGTGGGGCGTAGGGAATGCATACGAAATGAGTGGTAAATAAAAGCGACCAAAGTCAATAAATCGATACAAAAGAAACGGTAAAGTGGGGCAGGGAAAGAGGTTGCTTAAGAGCGGCCAACTGAGTTGCTGCTGAGCTAGGGAGCCGGGACCTTGAAGCCTATTTTTATACAAAAACAAACTCGACTGACGGTGCAGCTAAGCATGAAGTTGTTGACATTGCTTATACTACTTCGACTACTTGGCCAATTAAGTATGACCTTCAGGTAGGAGTTGCAGGATTTGCAGCATAATATCAGAGCAATGCCTAGAAACTCAAACAGAGTTGGCAACAGAAACAGAAACCGTTGTTTATGGGACATAACTGACACTTGGCATGATGGGCAGAGATTGTTATTGCTGTTGTTATTGTTGTTGTTGTAGGGGGACTGTAGCTTGTGTTGGTATAATAAAAGTTATTTGCGGTTAATGCAACCGACAGTTATGTTGCAGCTAGGCTTGCTTGCATGTAACCCAATTATGCACGTTGTTCCCATCCGCCAACTTGGTTTTGTTGCTTTTAGCCGACAGTGAACTTTTGGCTAGTCAAAAGAATGTCAGCTACGAGCGGGTTAAAAATAACTTCTTTATAAACGTGACGCTTTATAGCCAAGTTTGCTCCGAAACAATTACCGCAAATTTGTGTCACATTGTTTGTCAACAATACGAAGGGATAGTGTGTATGCTGATTAGTATAAGCAGTTTGTAACGCCCAAGAGTAGCTTAGACCAAGCTAATATAAGTTGCTACTTTTTGTTTCTTACAAGCAATATAGCAGTTTTGGATCTTATGTAGAACCAGGAAAATCATTAAACAGTGGAAATTTCTTGTGAGACTTAGTTCGCGAGTTAGAGTTATGTATTCCTTGGGTTTAAGGGCAAAGTATGGCTGGCCTCTGAACACAACCATGGCATGTACTCAGGCCCTTTGAGAGAGGGCAAAGAGGCGAATTTCCCCGGGTCCGCATTTTCTCTCGACGGCCCTGCTTGCACTGCTTATTACAATAAAACTGCTTTTCAGCCGTTTTCAGAGGTTCGCAAAATGAAATCGTTTAAATTTTATTCGTTTGAGCGGTTTTCCAATTTTACATTGGCATTTCCCCTACTATTTTCTTAAATTTTTCTACTTTTATCTTCCTTACTCATTTCGGTAAAGTCTCATATTGTTTGCGCTCTAAGCTAGTTTTATATATATATATATATATATATTTACAAATATTATTTTAAATTCCTATATTTTCCTTGTTCCAAACTGCTGACAAATTTTTTTCTACAACATTTGAGAATTTCAATTAAGTTTCTAAGTCGCTTTTTATTAGTGTGACCAACGATTTTATATAAAAAGCAGCAGAAAAATACATTCAAATTATATAAAACACTTAAAATTAAGTTAAGCTAAATTCAATAATAAAGTTCTTATCCCAAACAAAATGGCCCGCTTTTTTAAAAAAATTGGCCTGGTTTCGCTTAAAATTTAGTTGGTCTCACTAGTTTTGAGGGAAAAAGACATCAAAACAGCTGATGAATTTCAATATTTTTGCCATAGCTCTGTACTTTATGATTAGATAATACTTTTTTTTAAATGCATTTTTTACAATATTAGCTTTAAAAAATATTTCTTGAAATGAACAACAAAGTAGCTTATTTATTTTTATTACTCTCTAAAAAGCTGTATAGACGAACTTAAGTATTCTTAAGAGAGCTCGCATCTCTAATAAATTTATGCCCTACAGAAACTACATTTAAACCCCTTTGCGACTACGCTTCTGTCTGCATTTAACGTCCAATACTCGGTGTTGAACAATTTTCTACTATTCTATATTCACGATATTCACAAAAATGCGTATATCTCACGAACCAATACACCCAATACACATCGCAATAGGCTTAAAACCTCCTTATTGGCAACTTCTAACACACGCAAATATTATATTTGAAATTCTTCAACGCATTCATGAGAACACCCGTCACACGTAAAACATAAGTTTATTTTATTATACAACATTATTATAAATAAATAGCTAACTTGAACTTATCCTATTTCGACAATTCATTTTGATTTTTCTTGCAACAAAACAGTCGGATTCAAAACACAAAAATTCGATTCGATCGTTAGGCGCTCCAAAGATATGAAGTCAAAATGAAACTGAATATCTTACTCGTTTTTTGAAATTAGATTTTGAATCTAAGATTATTTACTTACTTTTACACATAATATTACGTTTCTGTTCTTTTAAATTTAAATAAAGATTTTTTATATTTGTAAGACG